>LR999451.1:15370608-15407969 GCA_905216605.1 Arabidopsis arenosa
TTTTTCCGTTTAGAAGCTCCAAAACCGAACAACTCATAGGACTTCGGCCACACCCACAAAGATTGAGAAGCAATAAGAAGCTTGGTTAGTGTTTTGGAGTCAAATATGACTAGATCTCGTAGTTTATGATTGGGTATAAGAACTAGAACCGCAACCGGATCCCAAAAGCTAAAAGTAGTGTTTTTCCGTTTAGAAGCTCCAAACCGAAAACTCATAGGACTTCGGCCACACCCACAAAGATTTGAGAAGCAATAAGAAGCTTGGTTAGTGTTTTTGGAGTCAAATATGACTAGATCTCGTGTTTATGATTGGGTATAAGAACTAGAACCGCAACCGGATCCCAAAAGCTAAAGTAGTGTTTTTCCGTTTAGAAGCTCCAAAACCGAAAACTCATAGGACTTCGGCCACACCCACAAGATTTGAGAAGCAATAAGAAGCTTGGTTAGTGTTTTTGGAGTCAAATATGACTAGATCTCGTGTTTATGATTGGGTATAAGAACTAGAACCGCAACCGGATCCCAAAAGCTAAAGTAGTGTTTTTTCGTTTAGAAGCTCCAAAACCGAAAACTCATAGGACTTCGGCCACACCCACAAAGATTTGAGAAGCAATAAGAAGCTTGGTTAGTGTTTTTGGAGTCAAATATGACTAGATCTCGTGTTTATGATTGGTATAAGAACTAGAACCGCAACCGGATCCCAAAAGCTAAAGTAGTGTTTTTCCGTTTAGAAGCTCAAAACCGAAATCTCATAGGACTTCGGCCACACCCACAAAGATTTGAGAAGCAATAAGAAGCTTGGTTAGTGTTTTTGGAGTCAAATATGACTAGATCTCGTGTTTATGATTGGGTATAAGAACTAGAACCGCAACCGGATCCCAAAAGCTAAAAGTAGTGTTTTTCCGTTTAGAAGCTCCAAAACCGAAAACTCATAGGACTTCGGCCACACCCACAAAGATTTGAGAAGCAATAAGAAGCTTGGTTAGTGTTTTTGGAGTCAAATATGACTAGATCTCGTGTTTATGATTGGGTATAAGAACTAGAACCGCAACCGGATCCCAAAAGCAAAAGTAGTGTTTTTCCGTTTAGAAGCTTCAAAACCGAAACTCATAGGACTTCGGCCACACCCACAAAGATTTGAGAAGCAATAAGAAGCTTGGTTAGTGTTTTTGGAGTCAAATATGACTAGATCTCGTGTTTATGATTGGGTATAAGAACTAGAACCGCAACCGGATCCCAAAAGCCTAAAGTAGTGTTTTTTCCGTTTAGAAGCTCCAAACCGAAAACTCATAGGACTTCGGCCACACCCACAAAGATTTGAGAAGCAATAAGAAGCTTGGTTAGTGTTTTTGGAGTCAAATATGACTAGATCTCGAGTTTATGATTGGGTATAAGAACTAGAACCGCAACCGGATCCCAAAAGCCAAAGTAGTGTTTTTCCGTTTAGAAGCTTCAAAACCGAAATCTCATAGGACTTCGGCCACACCCACAAAGATTTGAGAAGCAATAAGAAGCTTGGTTAGTGTTTTTGGAGTCAAATATGACTAGATCTCGAGTTTATGATTGGGTATAAGAACTAGAACCGCAACCGGATCCCAAAAGCCAAAGTAGTGTTTTTCCGTTTAGAAGCTCAAAACCGAAAATCTCATAGGACTTCGGCCACACCCACAAAGATTTGAGAAGCAATAAGAAGCTTGGTTAGTGTTTTTGGAGTCAAATATGACTAGATCTCGTGTTTATGATTGGGTAGAAGAACTAGAACCGCAACCGGATCCCAAAAGCCAAATTAGTGTTTTTTCCGTTTAGAAGCTTCAAAACCGAAAATCTCATAGGACTTCGGCCACACCCACAAAGATTTGAGAAGCAATAAGAAGCTTGGTTAGTGTTTTTGGAGTCAAATATGACTAGATCTCGTGTTTATGATTGGGTATAAGAACTAGAACCGCAACCGGATCCCAAAAGCCAAAGTAGTGTTTTTCCGTTTAGAAGCTTCAAAACCGGAAATCTCATAGGACTTCGGCCACACCCACAAAGATTTGAGAAGCAATAAGAAGCTTGGTTAGTGTTTTTGGAGTCAAATATGACTAGATCTCGTGTTTATGATTGGGTATAAGAACTAGAACCGCAACCGGATCCCAAAAGCTAAAATAGTGTTTTTCCGTTTAGAAGCTCCAAAACCGAAAACTCATAGGACTTCGGCCACACCCACAAAGATTTGAGAAGCAATAAGAAGCTTGGTTAGTGTTTTTGGAGTCAAATATGACTAGATCTCGTGTTTATGATTGGGTATAAGAACTAGAACCGCAACCGGATCCCAAAAGCCAAAGTAGTGTTTTTCCGTTTAGAAGCTTCAAAACCGAAACTCATAGGACTTCGGCCACACCCACAAAGATTTGAGAAGCAATAAGAAGCTTGGTTAGTGTTTTTGGAGTCAAATATGACTAGATCTCGTGTTTATGATTGGGTATAAGAACTAGAACCGCAACCGGATCCCAAAAGCCAAAGTAGTGTTTTTCCGTTTAGAAGCTTCAAAACCGAAATCTCATAGGACTTCGGCCACACCCACAAAGATTTGAGAAGCAATAAGAAGCTTGGTTAGTGTTTTTGGAGTCAAATATGACTAGATCTCGTGTTTATGATTGGGTATAAGAACTAGAACCGCAACCGGATCCCAAAAGCCAAAGTAGTGTTTTTCCGTTTAGAAGCTTCAAAACCGAAAACTCATAGGACTTCGGCCACACCCACAAAGATTTGAGAAGCAATAAGAAGCTTGGTTAGTGTTTTTGGAGTCAAATATGACTAGATCTCGTGTTTATGATTGGGTATAAGAACTAGAACCGCAACCGGATCCCAAAAGCTAAAAGTAGTGTTTTTCCGTTTAGAAGCTCCAAAACCGAAAACTCATAGGACTTCGGCCACACCCACAAAGATTTGAGAAGCAATAAGAAGCTTGGTTAGTGTTTTTGGAGTCAAATATGACTAGATCTCGTGTTTATGATTGGGTATAAGAACTAGAACCGCAACCGGATCCCAAAAGCCAAAGTAGTGTTTTTCCGTTTAGAAGCTTCAAAACCAGAATCTCATAGGACTTCGGCCACACCCACAAAGATTTGAGAAGCAATAAGAAGCTTGGTTAGTGTTTTTGGAGTCAAATATGACTAGATCTCGTGTTTATGATTGGGTAGAAGAACTAGAACCGCAACCGGATCCCAAAAGCCAAAGTAGTGTTTTTCCGTTTAGAAGCTTCAAAACCGAAAACTCATAGGACTTCGGCCACACCCACAAAGATTTGAGAAGCAATAAGAAGCTTGGTTAGTGTTTTTGGAGTCAAATATGACTAGATCTCGTGTTTATGATTGGGTATAAGAACTAGAACCGCAACCGGATCCCAAAAGCTAAAATAGTGTTTTTCCGTTTAGAAGCTCCAAAACCGAAAACTCATAGGACTTCGGCCACACCCACAAAGATTTGAGAAGCAATAAGAAGCTTGGTTAGTGTTTTTGGAGTCAAATATGACTAGATCTCGTGTTTATGATTGGGTATAAGAACTAGAACCGCAACCGGATCCCAAAAGCCAAAGTAGTGTTTTTCCGTTGAGAAGCTTCAAAACCGAAATCTCATAGGACTTCGGCCACACCCACAAAGATTTGAGAAGCAATAAGAAGCTTGGTTAGTGTTTTTGGAGTCAAATATGACTAGATCTCGTGTTTATGATTGGGTACAATGAACTAGAACCGCAACCGGATCCCAAAAGCTAAAGTAGTGTTTTTCCGTTTAGAAGCTCCAAAACCGAAAACTCATAGGACTTCGGCCACACCCACAAAGATTTGAGAAGCAATAAGAAGCTTGGTTAGTGTTTTTGGAGTCAAATATGACTAGATCTCGAGTTTATGATTGGGTATAAGAACTAGAACCGCAACCGGATCCTAAAAGCCAAAGTAGTGTTTTTTCGTTTAGAAGCTTCAAAACCGGAATCTTATAGGACTTCGGCCACACCCACAAAGATTTGAGAAGCAATAAGAAGCTTGGTTAGTGTTTTTGGAGTCAAATATGACTAGATCTCGTGTTTATGATTGGGTATAAGAACTAGAACCGCAACCGGATCCAAAAGCCAAAATAGTGTTTTTCCGTTTAGAAGCTCCAAAACCGAAAACTCATAGGACTTCGGCCACACCCACAAAGATTTGAGAAGCAATAAGAAGCTTGGTTAGTGTTTTTGGAGTCAAATATGACTAGATCTCGAGTTTATGATTGGGTATAAGAACTAGAACCGCAACCGGATCCCAAAAGCCAAAGTAGTGTTTTTTCCGTTTAGAAGCTTCAAAACCGAAATCTCATAGGACTTCGGCCACACCCACAAAGATTTGAGAAGCAATAAGAAGCTTGGTTAGTGTTTTTGGAGTCAAATATGACTAGATCTCGTGTTTATGATTGGGTATAAGAACTAGAACCGCAACCGGATCCCAAAAGCTAAAGTTGTGTTTTTCCGTTTAGAAGCTCCAAAACCAGAAACTCATAGGACTTCGGCCACACCCACAAAGATTTGAGAAGCAATAAGAAGCTTGGTTAGTGTTTTTGGAGTCAAATATGACTAGATCTCGTGTTTATGATTGGGTATAAGAACTAGAACCGCAACCGGATCCCAAAAGCTAAAATAGTGTTTTTTCCGTTTAGAAGCTGCAAAACCGAAAACTCATAGGACTTTGGCCACACCCACAAAGATTTGATAAGCAATAAGAAGCTTGGTTAGTGTTTTTGGAGTCAAATATGACTAGATCTCGAGTTTATGATTGGGTATAAGAACTAGAACCGCAACCGGATCCCAAAAGCCAAAGTAGTGTTTTTCCGTTTAGAAGCTTCAAAACCAGAATCTCATAGGACTTCGGCCACACCCACAAAGATTTGAGAAGCAATAAGAAGCTTGGTTAGTGTTTTTGGAGTCAAATATGACTAGATCTCGTGTTTATGATTGGGTAGAAGAACTAGAACCGCAACCGGATCCCAAAAGCCAAAGTAGTGTTTTTCCGTTTAGAAGCTTCAAAACCGAAAACTCATAGGACTTCGGCCACACCCACAAAGATTTGAGAAGCAATAAGAAGCTTGGTTAGTGTTTTTGGAGTCAAATATGACTAGATCTCGTGTTTATGATTGGGTATAAGAACTAGAACCGCAACCGGATCCCAAAAGCTAAAGTAGTGTTTTTCCGTTTAGAAGCTCCAAAACCGAAAACTCATAGGACTTCGGCCACACCCACAAAGATTTGAGAAGCAATAAGAAGCTTGGTTAGTGTTTTTGGAGTCAAATATGACTAGATCTCGTGTTTATGATTGGGTATAAGAACTAGAACCGCAACCGGATCCCAAAAGCTAAAATAGTGTTTTTTCCGTTTAGAAGCTCCAAAACCGAAAACTCATAGGACTTTGGCCACACCCACAAAGATTTGATAAGCAATAAGAAGCTTGGTTAGTGTTTTTGGAGTCAAATATGACTAGATCTCGTGTTTATGATTGGGTATAAGAACTAGAACCGCAACCGGATCCCAAAAGCCAAAGTAGTGTTTTTCCGTTTAGAAGCTTCAAAACCGAAATCTCATAGGACTTCGGCCACACTCACAAAGATTTGAGAAGCAATAAGAAGCGTGGTTAGTGTTTTTGGAGTCAAATATGACTAGATCTCGTGTTTATGATTGGGTATAAGAACTAGAACCGCAACCGGATCCCAAAAGCTAAAATAGTGTTTTTCCGTTTAGAAGCTCCAAAACCGAAAACTCATAGGACTTTGGCCACACCCACAAAGATTTGATAAGCAATAAGAAGCTTGGTTAGTGTTTTTGGAGTCAAATATGACTAGATCTCGAGTTTATGATTGGGTATAAGAACTAGAACCGCAACCGGATCCCAAAAGCCAAAGTAGTGTTTTTCCGTTTAGAAGCTTCAAAACCAGAATCTCATAGGACTTCGGCCACACCCACAAAGATTTGAGAAGCAATAAGAAGCTTGGTTAGTGTTTTTGGAGTCAAATATGACTAGATCTCGTGTTTATGATTGGGTATAAGAACTAGAACCGCAACCGGATCCCAAAAGCTAAAATAGTGTTTTTCCGTTTAGAAGCTCCAAAACCGAAAACTCATAGGACTTTGGCCACACTCACAAAGATTTGATAAGCAATAAGAAGCTTGGTTAGTGTTTTTGGAGTCAAATATGACTAGATCTCGAGTTTATGATTGGGTATAAGAACTAGAAACGCAACCGGATCCCAAAAGCCAAAGTAGTGTTTTTCCGTTTAGAAGATTCAAAACCAGAATCTCATAGGACTTCGGCCACACCCACAAAGATTTGAGAAGCAATAAGAAGGTTGGTTAGTGTTTTTGGAGTCAAATATGACTAGATCTCGTGTTTATGATTGGGTAGAAGAACTAGAACCGCAACCGGATCCCAAAAGCCAAAGTAGTGTTTTTCTGTTTAGAAGCTTCAAAACCGGAATCTCATAGGACTTCGGCCACACCCACAAAGATTTGAGAAGCAATAACAAGCTTGGTTAGTGTTTTTGGAGCCAAATATGACTAGATCTCGTGTTTATGATTGGGTATAAGAACTAGTGATAGAATATGCGGAAATTTAAGAGTAATTAGAGAGAGTTTAAGGGAGATTAGTGAAGAACAAGAGAGAGAGTATGAGAGACATTTCGAAACTTGTATTTGATAGAATAGATTGGATACTTTTCTCTTTGTGTGTTTACATGTATTTAAGGACACACAAAGAGAATAGATCCGTTACACATGGTCAATGGTGAAAACGACATAATGTAAAGTTGTTCCCTTTGTCTTGATCTTGAAAGCGACCGCTCCTTCCTTATCCACACATGTGACTTGCGCTCCAACGGCTCTATTGTGTTTGAACGGAGGAGCGTGCTTCTAGATCCTTCCCATGGGCTTTCTTTATGCAAGGCCTTCATTCTTCATGGACTTTTGCTCGGCCTCGAACCCATATGATCACCTTTGTACGGACATGTACGGATGTACGGACATGTACGGATGATTGTTCATAGAGTTCTCTTATTTCTTGATCAATACTCCCCCTCAAGCTTAGACTTATGGAATAGTCTAAGATTGGAAACTCATGTAACACCACCTCATTAAAAACCTTCGTAAAGAAAACCACGTGGGACAAAACTTTACTAAGGGAAAAAGAGTGTGATGCTCATGAGTTAAGAGGACTTGAGATCAAGAGTGTGTAAGGTCTACAAGTCCAAGTTTGCTATTGATGAAGTTGCAAACTTTGAGACTTGCGGCCTTGGTGAAGATATCCGCCAATTGGTCTTCACTTCTTGTGTAACATGGAAGAGTAACTCCTTGAACAATTTTCTCTCGGACTTTATGGCAATCCACTTCAATGTGCTTTGTTCTCTCATGAAACACCGAGTTTGACGCTATGTATATCGCGGCTTTGTTATCACAATGCATGGTGATTGGTGTGTCTTGTTCAACCCTTAGATCCTTGAGAAGAGCTTTGAGCCAAGTGAGCTCATTTGTAAGTTGCTTCATGGCTCTATATTCCGACTCCGCGCTTGAGCATGAGACCACCTTTTGCTTCTTAGTCTTCCAAGTAACCAAATTCCCACCAAGAAATGTGCAATAGCCGGTTGTAGATCTTCTATCCATTCTATCTCCGGCATAATCCGCATCACAATAGCCTACCAACTCGGTGTTTGAGTTCTTTCCCATCCAAATGCCTTGACCGGAGCTTCCCTTGAGATATCGGAGTATCCTTTCCACCATGCTCCAATGATACACCGTCGGTGCTTGCATATGTTGACTAACCTGATTCACAACAAAACATATATCCGGCCGTGTATTAGTCAAGTAGATCAACTTACCTACAAGCTTGCGATAAAGTGGTGTATCGTTGAACTTCTCATCCTCTTTCTCCCCCTTTCGATCGACCTTGTAGCCTTCTTCTAGTGGAGTCTTGGCTGGTTTAGCATCCTTATAGCCTGTCTCATTCAACAAATCAAGAGTGTACTTTCTTTGAGATAAGAAGAGGCCCTCGGGTGAGCGACATACTTCTATCCCGAGAAAGTACTTAAGTTCACCGAGATCTTTAATATCAAAAGTAGACTTGAGAAAGGTCTTAGTGTTGTTGATACCTTCCTTGTTGTCTCCGGAGATGATAAGATCATCCACATAAATGAGAACAACAACTATACCTTGAGGACTTTGGAGAGTGAATAATGTATGATCGGATTCGGACTTCTTAAAGCCATGGTCTTTAAGAGTTCGGCTCAATTTGTGGTACCAAGCCCTTGGTGACTGTTTTAGACCATATATAGCTTTGCGGAGTCTCCATACCTTTCCCGGGTCAATTGTAGCTTCTAGTCCCGGTGGAGGGGTCATGTATACATCATCTTCAAGCTCTCCTTGAAGAAATGCATTCTTTACATCCATTTGCCATAACTCCCAAGAAAGATTAGTGGCTAGAGAGAGGACAACCCGGACCGTATGGAGTTTTGCAACCGGTGCAAAGGTCTCCTTGTAATCAGCTCCATAGGTTTGTGAGAATCCTCGAGCCACTAACCTTGCCTTATACCTCTCAATGTCACCATTACTCTTGTATTTGATTGTGAAGATCCACCTTGAGCTAACCGTTTTCTTCCCGGAGGGAAGTTCTTCTTCATCCCAAGTGTGATTGCGAGTCATTGCTCCAATCTCTTCTTGAATCGCGTCACGCCATTCTTTTACTTGCATTGCCTCCTCATATGTTTGTGGAATCTTTATTGAAGAGATTTTGCTTAGAAAGGCTTGATGATCTTGTGGCACAAGGGCGAGAGGACATGTTGCTTGGATTGGGTGAGCTACGGCTTGTTGGTTGAAGTAAACCCTTGTATTCTTCCAATTGGATGGAGGAAATTTTAACCTTTCACTTCTTCTTAATGGTTGAGTAGATCTTTGTTCAACTTGAGTAGCTTCCTCATCTTCACTAGAGTCACTCGAGTCGTCTAGGGATTGAGTCTCTTGATCTTGACTTGTAGCTTCCCGATCTTGGGAAGGACTTTTGTGGTCAATATGAGCTCTTTCTCCGTCTTCTTCTTCATTAGACTCGGTACTTGGAGTTGGTGCTTGGTTTGAGTCATGACTCAATTGAGGAGGATCATGACTTGGTTGAGTTGAATTCTGGCCCGGTTGAGTACTAGCCGTTGGCGTTGGAGCTTTGTTTCCCAAATGATCCAATAGAAATCTTAGACTAGTAGCACGGTCGGATGGTGAATGGGCTAGGTCTTTAAGACTCTCCCAATCTTTCTTGTCGTGATATCCTTGATCTTCAAGGAATTTCACATCTCTTGATACATATGTTCGGTTGTTCACCGGATCATAGCATTTGTACCCCTTTTGTGTTGTTGAGTATCCAAGGAACATACACCGAGTACTCTTCGCATCGAGCTTGTTCCTTTGCTCTCCGGGTACTAAAACAAAACACACACAACCAAACACTCTTAAGTGATCAATAGAAGGTCTAGTGTTGTTTAGTACCTCAAAAGGAGATAAGTCTCCCAAGACTTTTGTTGGTGTCCGGTTGATAAGGTAGCATGCTGTCATAACCGCATCACCCCAATACCTCCTTGGAACACTTGTATGAAACATCATTGACCTTGCAACCTCCATGAGGTGTCGGTTCTTTCTCTCCGCCACTCCATTTTGTTGTGGTGTGTACGGGCAACTTGTTTGGTGTAAGATTCCGGACTTGTTTAAGTGCTCTTTCAACTTATGACTTGTGTACTCTCCTCCATTGTCGGTCCTAAGTACCTTAATTTTGGCATTGAATTGATTAGTGACATAGTTTTGATAGTTTATGAAAGCATCAAACACTCTATCCTTAGAAGGCAACAGAGTTATCCATGTGTATTTTGATTTCTCATCAATAAATGTGACAAAATATTTGTTGTTGTCTCTAGAAACACATGGTGATGTCCAAACATCGGAATGCACTAAATCAAAACAATTCTCATATATAGTAGAGGACTTAGGAAAGACTGATTTGCAATGTTTACCAAGGATACAAGCTTCACAACTAGTATGATCAAAAGAGATACTTGGTAACATAAGCTTAAGAGCACGAAAATGCGGATGACCTAGCCTAGCATGCCATATAACATTGAAAGAAACACCTAAATGCGATTTAAAAGAGATAGGACTAGAACTAGAGCTTGATGATATCCCTTCAAGAACATAAAGTTCTCCTTTTGAACCACCTTCTCCAATCAACTTTCCGGTCTCAATATCCTGAAAATACACATCATTAGGTCCAAATATAGCATAACAATTTAGATCTTTAGTAGCCCTTTTTACCGATAGTAGATTAGAAGTAAACTTGGGCATATAAAAGGCTTTGGAGTTTTTATCAAATACTCTTAAATTGCCTATTCCTTTAATTGGAACCTTATCACCATTAGCTATAATCACATTTCCTAGAGCCGGTTCAATGTTATTAAGTAGATTCGCATTGCTAATCATATGATGTGACGCACCCGAATCAATAACAATAGAACTATCGCTAGGTTTATGAGAAAAATAGGTGATACCGGAGTCCTTGAGGGATGCAATGGATTTGATAAGAGCTTCTAGGTCGGACTTCCTCACATAATCCCCGGGTTCCATCTTGTTCACTTCTCCTCTCGTTTTTGAGCTTCCGGGTTGTTCTTGATCATCTTGTCCTTCAAGCGAGAGATGAGCTCTTGGTTCTTTGAACTTGGCCGGCTTGAGGTGTGGGTGGAGAATCCAACATTTGTCTTTGATGTGGCCTTTCTTCTTGCAATGTTCACAAACCAAAGCTTTTCGTTCATCGGTTCGATATACTCCTTTATTGGCCACCATTTCACCTTTGTTTGCCGTAGAAAGTTCACCTTTTCCACCGAATAGACCGGACGATCCTTGCTCCTTTTGAATTTGAGAACACACTTCATCAAGACTTGGAAGTTTTTCCGATCGAAGGAGGTGCTTGATGAGATCATTGTAGCTTGGATTCAAAGAGAGAAGGAGAGCAAACACCTTATCTTGTTCCCGGCGTTCATGAAGAATCTTTGGATCAAGAGTACCCGGCCTTAGGCTCTCAAGTTCGGACCATAAAGATCTAAACTTTCCGAAGTGTTTTGTGAATTCCAAGTCTTCTTGACTCAGCTCATTGATGGCTTTCTTCACTTCAAACACTCGGGTAAGATTAGACTCATTACCATACACATTTTTGAGTGTATCCCATAGCTCCTTTGCCGTTTCACAATAGGAGTAGCCTTCAAGAATAGAGGCGTCAAGAGAGTTTTGGAGAAGAGCAAGGACAGTTTGATCCTCTTGGAACCATTTGTCTTCCTCGGGATTGGTTGCTTCCTCCTCTTCTTCTTCTTCTTTGCCGGCATCTTTTGGAGCTTGGGATGAAATTACATGGCTCCAAAGTCCCCGACCACACAATACTGTTTTTGTTGTTCTTGACCAAGTCAAGTAGTTCCTTCCTTGAAGAACCACCGAGGTAACAAGCTTTTTAGGTTTTTCCATGGCTTGAAATCACTCGGATTGAAGAACAAAGCTATTACCCGCCGGACAAAGCTATTACCCGCCGGATAAAGAAAGAGATTTGCGAAATCGAACTAAAAGAGAGAAGAATAGAGAGATTGGGAAAGAGTAAATGACTTAAAAACAAGATCTTGCTCTGATACCATGATAGAATATGCGGAAATTTAAGAGTAATTAGAGAGAGTTTAAGAGAGATTAGTGAAGAACAAGAGAGAGAGTATGAGAGACATTTCGAAACTTGTATTTGATAGAATAGATTGGATACTTTTCTCTTTGTGTGTTTACATGTATTTAAGGACACACAAAGAGAATAGATCCGTTACACATGGTCAATGGTGAAAACGACATAAAGTAAAGTTGTTCCCTTTGTCTTGATCTTGAAAGCGACCGCTCCTTCCTTATCCACACATGTGACTTGCGCTCCAACGGCTCTATTGTGTTTGAACGGAGGAGCGTGCTTCTAGATCCTTCCCATGGGCTTTCTTTATGCAAGGCCTTCATTCTTCATGGACTTGTGCTCGGCCTCGAACCCATATGATCACCTTTGTACGGACATGTACGGATGTACGGACATGTACGGATGATTGTTCATAGAGTTCTCTTATTTCTTGATCAATAACTAGAACCGCAAACGGATCCCAAAAGCTAAAATAGTGTTTTTCCGTTTAGAAGCTCCAAAACAGAAAACTCGTAGGACTTCGGCCACACCCACAAAGATTTGAAAACAATAAGAAGCTTGGTTAGTGTTTTTGGAGTCAAATATGACTAGATCTCGAGTTTATGATTGGGTATAAGAACTAGAACCGCAACCGGATCCCAAAAGCAAAAGTAGTGTTTTTCCGTTTAGAAGCTTCAAAACCGGAATCTCATAGGACTTCGGCCACACCAACAAAGATTTAAGAAGCAATAAGAAGCTTGGTTAGTGTTTTTGGAGTCAAATATGACTAGATCTCGTGTTTATGATTGGGTACAAGAACTAGAACCGCAACCGGATCCCAAAAGCCAAAGTAGTGTTTTTCTGTTTAGAAGCTTAAAAACAGGAATCTCATAGGACTTCGGCCACACCAACAAAGTTTTGAGAAGCAATAAGAAGCTTGGTTAGTGTTTTTGGAGTCAAATATGACTAGATCTCGTGTTTATGATTGGGTACAAGAACTAGAACCGCAACAGGATCCCAAAAGCCAAAGTTGTGTTTTTTCCGTTTAGAAGCTTCAAAACTGAAAACTCATAGGACTTCGGCCACACCCACAAAGATTTGAGAAGCAATAAGAAGCTTGGTTAGTGTTTTTGGAATCAAATATAACTAGATCTCGTGTTAATGATTGGGTATAAGAACTAGAACCTCAACCGGATCCCAAAAGCTAAATTAGTGTTTTTTCCGTTTAGAAGCTCCAAAACCAAAAACTCATAGGACTTCGGACACACCCACAAAGATTTGAGAAGCAATAAGAAGCTTGGTTAGTGTTTTTGGAGTCAAATATAACTAGATCTCGTGTTTATGATTGGGTACAAGAACTAGAACCGCAACCGGATCCCAAAAGCCAAAGTAGTGTTTTTCCGTTTAGAAGCTCCAAAACCGAAAACTCATAGGACTTCGGCCACACCCACAAAGATTTGAGAAGCAATAAGAAGCTTGGTTAGTGTTTATGGAGTCAAATATGACTAGATGTCGAGTTTATGATTGGGTATAAGAACTAGAACCGCAACCAGATCCCAAAAGCCAAAGTAGTGTGTTTCCGTTGAGAAGCTTCAAAACCGGAATCGCATAGGACTTCGGCCACACCCACAAAGATTTGAGAAGCAATAAGAAGCTTGGTTAGTGTTTTTGGAGTCAAATATGACTAGATCTCGTGTTTATGATTGGGTACATGAACTAGAACCACAACCGGATCCCAAAAGCTAAAATAGTGTTTTTCCGTTTAGAAGCTCCAAAACCGAAAACTCATAGGACTTCGGCCACACCCACAAAGATTTGAGAAGCAATAAGACGTGTGGTTAGTGTTTTTGGAGTCAAATATGACTAGATCTCGTGTTTATGATTGGGTATAAGAACTTGAACCGCAACCGGATCCCAAAAGCTAAAATAGTGTTTTTCCGTTTCGAAGCTCCAAAACCGAAAACTCATAGGACTTTGGCCACACCCACAAAGATTTGATAAGCAATAAGAAGCTTGGTTAGTGTTTTTGGAGTCAAATATGACTAGATCTCGAGTTTATGATTGGGTATAAGAACTAGAACCGCAACCGGATCCCAAAAGCCAAAGTAGTGTTTTTCCGTTTAGAAGATTCAAAACCAGAATCTCATAGGACTTCGGCCACACCCACAAAGATTTGAGAAGCAATAAGAAGCTTGGTTAGTGTTTTTGGAGTCAAATATGACTAGATCTCGTGTTTATGATTGGGTAGAAGAACTAGAACCGCAACCGGATCCCAAAAGCCAAAATAGTGTTTTTCCGTTTAGAAGCTCCAAAACCGAAAACTCATAGGACTTCGGCCACACCCACAAAGATTTGAGAAGCAATAAAAAGCTTGGTTAGTGTTTTTGGAGCCAAATATGACTAGATCTCGTGTTTATGATTGGGTATAAGAACTAGAACCGCAACCGGATCCCAAAAGCTAAAATAGTGTTTTTCCGTTTAGAAGCTCCAAAACAGAAAACTCGTAGGACTTCGGCCACACCCACAAAGATTTGAGAAGCAATAAGAAGCTTGGTTAGTATTTTTGGAGTCAAATATGACTAGATCTCGAGTTTATGATTGGGTATAAGAACTAGAACCGCAACCGGATCCCAAAAGCCAAAGTAGTGTTTTTCCGTTTAGAAGATTCAAAACCAGAATCTCATAGGACTTCGGCCCCACCCACAAAGATTTGAGAAGCAATAAGAAGCTTGGTTAGTGTTTTTGGAGCCAAATATGACTAGATCTCGTGTTTATGATTGGGTAGAAGAACTAGAACCGCAACCGGATCCCAAAAGCCAAAGTTGTGTTTTTCCATTTAGAAGCTGCAAAACCAAAAACTCATAGGACTTCGGACACACCCACAAAGATTTGAGAAGCAATAAGAAGCTTGGTTAGTGTTTTTGGAGTCAAATATGACTAGATCTCGTGTTTATGATTGGGTATAAGAACTAGAACCGCAACCGGATCCCAAAAGCTAAAATAGTGTTTTTCCGTTTAGAAGCTCCAAAACCGAAAACTCATAGGACTTCGGCCACACCCACAAAGATTTGAGAAGCAATAAGAAGCTTGGTTAGTGTTTTTGGAGTCAAATATGACTAGATCTCGTGTTTATGATTGGGTACAAGAACTAGAACCGCAACCGGATCCCAAAAGCCAAAGTAGTGTTTTTCCGTTTAGAAGCTCCAAAACCGAAAACTCATAGGACTTCGGCCACACCCACAAAGATTTGAGAAGCAATAAGAAGCTTGGTTAGTGTTTTTGGAGTCAAATATGACTAGATCTCGAGTTTATGATTGGGTATAAGAACTAGAACCGCAACCGGATCCCAAAAGCCAAAGTAGTGTTTTTCCGTTTAGAAGCTTCAAAACCGGAATCTCATAGGACTTCGGCCACACCCACAAAGATTTGAGAAGCAATAAGAAGCTTGGTTAGTGTTTTTGGAGTCAAATATGACTAGATCTCGTGTTTATGATTGGGTATAAGAACTAGAACCGCAACCGGATCCCAAAAGCTAAAATAGTGTTTTTCCGTTTAGAAGCTCCAAAACCGAAAACTCATAGGACTTCGGCCACACCCACAAAGATTTGAGAAGCAATAAGAAGCTTGGTTAGTGTTTTTGGAGTCAAATATGACTAGATCTCGTGTTTATGATTGGGTATAAGAACTAGAACCGCAACCGGATCCAAAAGCTAAAATAGTGTTTTTCCGTTTAGAAGCTCCAAAACCGAAAACTCATAGGACTTTGGCCACACCCACAAAGATTTGAGAAGCAATAAGAAGCTTGGTTAGTGTTTTTGGAGTCAAATATGACTAGATCTCGAGTTTATGATTGGGTATAAGAACTAGAACCGCAACCGGATCCCAAAAGCCAAAGTAGTGTTTTTCCGTTTAGAAGCTTCAAAACCAGAATCTCATAGGACTTCGGCCACACCCACAAAGATTTGAGAAGCAATAAGAAGCTTGGTTAGTGTTTTTGGAGTCAAATATGACTAGATCTCGTGTTTATGATTGGGTAGAAGAACTAGAACCGCAACCGGATCCCAAAAGCCAAAATAGTGTTTTTCCGTTTAGAAGCTCCAAAACCGAAAACTCATAGGACTTCGGCCACACCCACAAAGATTTGAGAAGCAATAAGAAGCTTGGTTAGTGTTTTTGGAGTCAAATATGACTAGATCTCGTGTTTATGATTGGGTATAAGAACTAGAACCGCAACCGGATCCCAAAAGCTAAAATAGTGTTTTTCCGTTTAGAAGCTCCAAAACAGAAAACTCGTAGGACTTCGGCCACACCCACAAAGATTTGAGAAGCAATAAGAAGCTTGGTTAGTGTTTTTGGAGTCAAATATGACTAGATCTCGAGTTTATGATTGGGTATAAGAACTAGAACCGCAACCGGATCCCAAAAGCCAAAGTAGTGTTTTTCCGTTTAGAAGCTTCAAAACCAGAATCTCATAGGACTTCGGCCACACCCACAAAGATTTGAGAAGCAATAAGAAGCTTGGTTAGTGTTTTTGGAGTCAAATATGACTAGATCTCGTGTTTATGATTGGGTATAAGAACTAGAACCGCAACCGGATCCCAAAAGCCAAAGTAGTGTTTTTCCGTTTAGAAGCTTCAAAACCAAAAACTCATAGGACTTCGGCCACACCCACAAAGATTTGAGAAGCAATAAGAAGCTTGGTTAGTGTTTTTGGAGTCAAATATGACTAGATCTCGTGTTTATGATTGGGTATAAGAACTAGAACCGCAACCGGATCCCAAAAGCTAAAATAGTGTTTTTCCGTTTAGAAGCTCCAAAACCGAAAACTCATAGGACTTCGGCCACACCCACAAAGATTTGAGAAGCAATAAGAAGCTTGGTTAGTGTTTTTGGAGTCAAATATGACTAGATCTCGTGTTTATGATTGGGTATAAGAACTAGAACCGCAACCGGATCCCAAAAGCCAAAGTAGTGTTTTTCCGTTTAGAAGCTCCAAAACCGAAAACTCATAGGACTTCGGCCACACCCACAAAGATTTGAGAAGCAATAAGAAGCTTGGTTAGTGTTTTTGGAGTCAAATATGACTAGATCTCGAGTTTATGATTGGGTATAAGAACTAGAACCGCAACCAGGATCCCAAAAGCCAAAGTAGTGTTTTTCCGTTTAGAAGCTTCAAAACCGAATCTCATAGGACTTCGGCCACACCCACAAAGATTTGAGAAGCAATAAGAAGCTTGGTTAGTGTTTTTGGAGTCAAATATGACTAGATCTCGTGTTTATGATTGGGTACATAGAACTAGAACCGCAACCGGATCCCAAAAGCTAAAATAGTGTTTTTCCGTTTAGAAGCTCCAAAACCGAAAACTCATAGGACTTCGGCCACACCCACAAAGATTTGAGAAGCAATAAGAAGCTTGGTTAGTGTTTTTGGAGTCAAATATGACTAGATCTCGTGTTTATGATTGGGTATAAGAACTAGAACCGCAACCGGATCCCAAAAGCTAAAAGTAGTGTTTTTCCGTTTAGAAGCTCCAAAACCGAAAACTCATAGGACTTCGGCCACACCCACAAAGATTTGAGAAGCAATAAGAAGCTTGGTTAGTGTTTTTGGAGTCAAATATGACTAGATCTCGAGTTTATGATTGGGTATAAGAACTAGAACCGCAACCGGATCCCAAAAGCCAAAGTAGTGTTTTTCCGTTTAGAAGATTCAAAACCAGAAATCTCATAGGACTTCGGCCACACCCACAAAGATTTGAGAAGCAATAAGAAGCTTGGTTAGTGTTTTTGGAGTCAAATATGACTAGATCTCGTGTTTATGATTGGGTATAAGAACTAGAACCGCAACCGGATCCCAAAAGCCAAAGTAGTGTTTTTCCGTTTAGAAGCTTCAAAACCGAAAACTCATAGGACTTCGGCCACACCCACAAAGATTTGAGAAGCAATAAGAAGCTTGGTTAGTGTTTTTGGAGTCAAATATGACTAGATCTCGTGTTTATGATTGGGTATAAGAACTAGAACCGCAACCGGATCCCAAAAGCTAAAAGTAGTGTTTTTCCGTTTAGAAGCTCCAAAACCGAAAACTCATAGGACTTCGGCCACACCCACAAAGATTTGAGAAGCAATAAGAAGCTTGGTTAGTGTTTTTGGAGTCAAATATGACTAGATCTCGAGTTTATGATTGGGTATAAGAACTAGAACCGCAACCGGATCCCAAAAGCCAAAGTAGTGTTTTTCCGTTTAGAAGCTTCAAAACCGAAATCTCATAGGACTTCGGCCACACCCACAAAGATTTGAGAAGCAATAAGAAGCTTGGTTAGTGTTTTTGGAGTCAAATATGACTAGATCTCGTGTTTATGATTGGGTATAAGAACTAGAACCGCAACCGGATCCCAAAAGCCAAAGTAGTGTTTTTCCGTTTAGAAGCTCAAAACCGAAAACTCATAGGACTTCGGCCACACCCACAAAGATTTGAGAAGCAATAAGAAGCTTGGTTAGTGTTTTTGGAGTCAAATATGACTAGATCTCGTGTTTATGATTGGGTATAAGAACTAGAACCGCAACCGGATCCCAAAAGCCAAAGTAGTGTTTTTCCGTTTAGAAGCTTCAAAACCGAAATCTCATAGGACTTCGGCCACACCCACAAAGATTTGAGAAGCAATAAGAAGCTTGGTTAGTGTTTTTGGAGTCAAATATGACTAGATCTCGTGTTTATGATTGGGTATAAGAACTAGAACCGCAACCGGATCCCAAAAGCCAAAGTAGTGTTTTTCCGTTTAGAAGCTCCAAAACCGAAATCTCATAGGACTTCGGCCACACCCACAAAGATTTGAGAAGCAATAAGAAGCTTGGTTAGTGTTTTTGGAGTCAAATATGACTAGATCTCGTGTTTATGATTGGGTATAAGAACTAGAACCGCAACCGGATCCCAAAAGCCAAAGTAGTGTTTTTCCGTTTAGAAGCTTCAAAACCGAAATCTCATAGGACTTCGGCCACACCCACAAAGATTTGAGAAGCAATAAGAAGCTTGGTTAGTGTTTTTGGAGTCAAATATGACTAGATCTCGTGTTTATGATTGGGTATAAGAACTAGAACCGCAACCGGATCCCAAAAGCCAAAGTAGTGTTTTTCCGTTTAGAAGCTCCAAAACCGAAAACTCATAGGACTTCGGCCACACCCACAAAGATTTGAGAAGCAATAAGAAGCTTGGTTAGTGTTTTTGGAGTCAAATATGACTAGATCTCGTGTTTATGATTGGGTATAAGAACTAGAACCGCAACCGGATCCCAAAAGCCAAAGTAGTGTTTTTCCGTTTAGAAGCTTCAAAACCGAAATCTCATAGGACTTCGGCCACACCCACAAAGATTTGAGAAGCAATAAGAAGCTTGGTTAGTGTTTTTGGAGTCAAATATGACTAGATCTCGAGTTTATGATTGGGTATAAGAACTAGAACCGCAACCGGATCCCAAAAGCCAAAGTAGTGTTTTTCCGTTTAGAAGCTTCAAAACCGAAATCTCATAGGACTTCGGCCACACCCACAAAGATTTGAGAAGCAATAAGAAGCTTGGTTAGTGTTTTTGGAGTCAAATATGACTAGATCTCGTGTTTATGATTGGGTATAAGAACTAGAACCGCAACCGGATCCCAAAAGCCAAAGTAGTGTTTTTCCGTTTAGAAGCTTCAAAACCGAAAACTCATAGGACTTCGGCCACACCCACAAAGATTTGAGAAGCAATAAGAAGCTTGGTTAGTGTTTTTGGAGTCAAATATGACTAGATCTCGTGTTTATGATTGGGTATAAGAACTAGAACCGCAACCGGATCCCAAAAGCTAAAATAGTGTTTTTCCGTTTAGAAGCTCCAAAACCGAAAACTCATAGGACTTCGGCCACACCCACAAAGATTTGAGAAGCAATAAGAAGCTTGGTTAGTGTTTTTGGAGTCAAATATGACTAGATCTCGTGTTTATGATTGGGTATAAGAACTAGAACCGCAACCGGATCCCAAAAGCCAAAGTAGTGTTTTTCCGTTTAGAAGCTTCAAAACCGAAATCTCATAGGACTTCGGCCACACCCACAAAGATTTGAGAAGCAATAAGAAGCTTGGTTAGTGTTTTTGGAGTCAAATATGACTAGATCTCGTGTTTATGATTGGGTATAAGAACTAGAACCGCAACCGGATCCCAAAAGCCAAAGTAGTGTTTTTCCGTTTAGAAGCTCAAAACCGAAAACTCATAGGACTTCGGCCACACCCACAAAGATTTGAGAAGCAATAAGAAGCTTGGTTAGTGTTTTTGGAGTCAAATATGACTAGATCTCGTGTTTATGATTGGGTATAAGAACTAGAACCGCAACCGGATCCCAAAAGCAAAAGTAGTGTTTTTCCGTTTAGAAGCTCCAAAACCGAAAACTCATAGGACTTCGGCCACACCCACAAAGATTTGAGAAGCAATAAGAAGCTTGGTTAGTGTTTTTGGAGTCAAATATGACTAGATCTCGAGTTTATGATTGGGTATAAGAACTAGAACCGCAACCGGATCCCAAAAGCCAAAGTAGTGTTTTTCCGTTTAGAAGCTTCAAAACCGAAATCTCATAGGACTTCGGCCACACCCACAAAGATTTGAGAAGCAATAAGAAGCTTGGTTAGTGTTTTTGGAGTCAAATATGACTAGATCTCGTGTTTATGATTGGGTATAAGAACTAGAACCGCAACCGGATCCCAAAAGCTAAAATAGTGTTTTTCCGTTTAGAAGCTCCAAAACCGAAAACTCATAGGACTTCGGCCACACCCACAAAGATTTGAGAAGCAATAAGAAGCTTGGTTAGTGTTTTTGGAGTCAAATATGACTAGATCTCGAGTTTATGATTGGGTATAAGAACTAGAACCGCAACCGGATCCCAAAAGCCAAAGTAGTGTTTTTCCGTTTAGAAGATTCAAAACCAGAATCTCATAGGACTTCGGCCACACCCACAAAGATTTGAGAAGCAATAAGAAGCTTGGTTAGTGTTTTTGGAGTCAAATATGACTAGATCTCGTGTTTATGATTGGGTAGAAGAACTAGAACCGCAACCGGATCCCAAAAGCCAAAGTAGTGTTTTTCTTTTAGAAGCTCCAAAACCAATCTCATAGGACTTCGGCCACACCCACAAAGATTTGAGAAGCAATAAGAAGCTTGGTTAGTGTTTTTGGAGTCAAATATGACTAGATCTCGTGTTTATGATTGGGTATAAAGTGATAGAATATGCGGAAATTTAAGAGTAATTAGAGAGAGTTTAAGAGAGATTAGTGAAGAACAAGAGAGAGAGTATGAGAGACATTTCGAAACTTGTATTTGATAGAATAGATTGGATACTTTTCTCTTTGTGTGTTTACATGTATTTAAGGACACACAAAGAGAATAGATCCGTTACACATGGTCAATGGTGAAAACGACATAAAGTAAAGTTGTTCCCTTTGTCTTGATCTTGAAAGCGACCGCTCCTTCCTTATCCACACATGTGACTTGCGCTCCAACGGCTCTATTGTGTTTGAACGGAGGAGCGTGCTTCTAGATCCTTCCCATGGGCTTTCTTTATGCAAGGCCTTCATTCTTCATGGACTTGTGCTCGGCCTCGAACCCATATGATCACCTTTGTACGGACATGTACGGATGTACGGACATGTACGGATGATTGTTCATAGAGTTCTCTTATTTCTTGATCAATACTCCCCCTCAAGCTTAGACTTATGGAATAGTCTAAGATTGGAAACTCATGTAACACCACCTCATTAAAAACCTTAGTAAAGAAAACCACGTGGGACAAAACTTTACTAAGGGAAAAAGAGTGTGATGCTCATGAGTTAAGAGGACTTGAGATCAAGAGTGTGTAAGGTCTACAAGTCCAAGTTTGCTATTGATGAAGTTGCAAACTTTGAGACTTGCGGCCTTGGTGAAGATATCCGCCAATTGGTCTTCACTTCTTGTGTAACATGGAAGAGTAACTCCTTGAACAATTTTCTCTCGGACTTTATGGCAATCCACTTCAATGTGCTTTGTTCTCTCATGAAACACCGAGTTTGACGCTATGTATATCGCGGCTTTGTTATCACAATGCATGGTGATTGGTGTGTCTTGTTCAACCCTTAGATCCTTGAGAAGAGCTTTGAGCCAAGTGAGCTCATTTGTAAGTTGCTTCATGGCTCTATATTCCGACTCCGCGCTTGAGCATGAGACCACCTTTTGCTTCTTAGTCTTCCAAGTAACCAAATTCCCACCAAGAAATGTGCAATAGCCGGTTGTAGATCTTCTATCCATTCTATCTCCGGCATAATCCGCATCACAATAGCCTACCAACTCGGTGTTTGAGTTCTTTCCCATCCAAATGCCTTGACCGGAGCTTCCCTTGAGATATCGGAGTATCCTTTCCACCATGCTCCAATGATACACCGTCGGTGCTTGCATATGTTGACTAACCTGATTCACAGCAAAACATATATCCGGCCGTGTATTAGTCAAGTAGATCAACTTACCTACAAGCTTGCGATAAAGTGGTGTATCGTTGAACTTCTCATCCTCTTTCTCCCCCTTTCGATCGACCTTGTAGCCTTCTTCTAGTGGAGTCTTGGCTGGTTTAGCATCCTTATAGCCTGTCTCATTCAACAAATCAAGAGTGTACTTTCTTTGAGATAAGAAGAGGCCCTCGGGTGAGCGACATACTTCTATCCCGAGAAAGTACTTAAGTTCACCGAGATCTTTAATATCAAAGGTAGACTTGAGAAAGGTCTTAGTGTTGTTGATACCTTCCTTGTTGTCTCCGGAGATGATAAGATCATCCACATAAATGAGAACAACAACTATACCTTGAGGACTTTGGAGAGTGAATAATGTATGATCGGATTCGGACTTCTTAAAGCCATGGTCTTTAAGAGTTCGGCTCAATTTGTGGTACCAAGCCCTTGGTGACTGTTTTAGACCATATATAGCTTTGCGGAGTCTCCATACCTTTCCCGGGTCAATTGTATCTTCTAGTCCCGGTGGAGGGGTCATGTATACATCATCTTCAAGCTCTCCTTGAAGAAATGCATTCTTTACATCCATTTGCCATAACTCCCAAGAAAGATTAGTGGCTAGAGAGAGGACAACCCGGACCGTATGGAGTTTTGCAACCGGTGCAAAGGTCTCCTTGTAATCAGCTCCATAGGTTTGTGAGAATCCTCGAGCCACTAACCTTGCCTTATACCTCTCAATGTCACCATTACTCTTGTATTTGATTGTGAAGATCCACCTTGAGCTAACCGTTTTCTTCCCGGAGGGAAGTTCTTCTTCATCCCAAGTGTGATTGCGAGTCATTGCTCCAATCTCTTCTTGAATCGCGTCACGCCATTCTTTTACTTGCATTGCCTCCTCATATGTTTGTGGAATCTTTATTGAAGAGATTTTGCTTAGAAAGGCTTGATGATCTTGTGGCACAAGGGCGAGAGAACATGTTGCTTGGATTGGGTGAGCTACGGCTTGTTGGTTGAAGTAAACCCTTGTATTCTTCCAATTGGATGGAGGAAATTTTAACCTTTCACTTCTTCTTAATGGTTGAGTAGATCTTTGTTCAACTTGAGTAGCTTCCTCATCTTCACTAGAGTCACTCGAGTCGTCTAGGGATTGAGTCTCTTGATCTTGACTTGTAGCTTCCCGATCTTGGGAAGGACTTTTGTGGTCAATATGAGCTCTTTCTCCGTCTTCTTCTTCATTAGACTCGGTACTTGGAGTTGGTGCTTGGTTTGAGTCATGACTCAATTGAGGAGGATCATGACTTGGTTGAGTTGAATTCTGGCCCGGTTGAGTACTAGCCGTTGGCGTTGGAGCTTTGTTTCCCAAATGATCCAATAGAAATCTTAGACTAGTAGCACGGTCGGATGGTGAATGGGCTAGGTCTTTAAGACTCTCCCAATCTTTCTTGTCGTGATATCCTTGATCTTCAAGGAATTTCACATCTCTTGATACATATGTTCGGTTGTTCACCGGATCATAGCATTTGTACCCCTTTTGTGTTGTTGAGTATCCAAGGAACATACACCGAGTACTCTTCGCATCGAGCTTGTTCCTTTGTCTCCGGGTACTAAAACAAAACACACACAACCAAACACTCTTAAGTGATCAATAGAAGGTCTAGTGTTGTTTAGTACCTCAAAAGGAGATAAGTCTCCCAAGACTTTTGTTGGTGTCCGGTTGATAAGGTAGCATGCTGTCATAACCGCATCACCCCAATACCTCCTTGGAACACTTGTATGAAACATCATTGACCTTGCAACCTCCATGAGGTGTCGGTTCTTTCTCTCCGCCACTCCATTTTGTTGTGGTGTGTACGGGCAACTTGTTTGGTGTAAGATTCCGGACTTGTTTAAGTGCTCTTTCAACTTATGACTTGTGTACTCTCCTCCATTGTCGGTCCTAAGTACCTTAATTTTGGCATTGAATTGATTAGTGACATAGTTTTGATAGTTTATGAAAGCATCAAACACTCTATCCTTAGAAGGCAAAGAGTTATCCATGTGTATTTTGATTTCTCATCAATAAATGTGACAAAATATTTGTTGTTGTCTCTAGAAACACATGGTGATGTCCAAACATCGGAATGCACTAAATCAAAACAATTCTCATATATAGTAGAGGACTTAGGAAAGACTGATTTGCAATGTTTACCAAGGATACAAGCTTCACAACTAGTATGATCAAAAGAGATACTTGGTAACATAAGCTTAAGAGCACGAAAATGCGGATGACCTAGCCTAGCATGCCATATAACATTGAAAGAAACACCTAAATGCGATTTAAAAGAGATAGGACTAGAACTAGAGCTTGATGATATCCCTTCAAGAACATAAAGTTCTCCTTTTGAACCACCTTCTCCAATCAACTTTCCGGTCTCAATATCCTGAAAATACACATCATTAGGTCCAAATATAGCATAACAATTTAGATCTTTAGTAGCCCTTTTTACCGATAGTAGATTAGAAGTAAACTTGGGCATATAAAAGGCTTTGGAGTTTTTATCAAATACTCTTAAATTGCCTATTCCTTTAATTGGAACCTTATCACCATTAGCTATAATCACATTTCCTAGAGCCGGTTCAATGTTATTAAGTAGATTCGCATTGCTAATCATATGATGTGACGCACCCGAATCAATAACAATAGAACTATCGCTAGGTTTATGAGAAAAATAGGTGATACCGGAGTCCTTGAGGGATGCAATGGATTTGATAAGAGCTTCTAGGTCGGACTTCCTCACATAATCCCCGGGTTCCATCTTGTTCACTTCTCCTCTCGTTTTTGAGCTTCCGGGTTGTTCTTGATCATCTTGTCCTTCAAGCGAGAGATGAGCTCTTGGTTCTTTGAACTTGGCCGGCTTGAGGTGTGGGTGGAGAATCCAACATTTGTCTTTGATGTGGCCTTTCTTCTTGCAATGTTCACAAACCAAAGCTTTTCGTTCATCGGTTCGATATACTCCTTTATTGGCCACCATTTCACCTTTGTTTGCCGTAGAAAGTTCACCTTTTCCACCGAATAGACCGGACGATCCTTGCTCCTTTTGAATTTGAGAACACACTTCATCAAGACTTGGAAGTTTTTCCGATCGAAGGAGGTGCTTGATGAGATCATTGTAGCTTGGATTCAAAGAGAGAAGGAGAGCAAACACCTTATCTTGTTCCCGGCGTTCATGAAGAATCTTTGGATCAAGAGTACCCGGCCTTAGGCTCTCAAGTTCGGACCATAAAGATCTAAACTTTCCGAAGTGTTTTGTGAATTCCAAGTCTTCTTGACTCAGCTCATTGATGGCTTTCTTCACTTCAAACACTCGGGTAAGATTAGACTCATTACCATACACATTTTTGAGTGTATCCCATAGCTCCTTTGCCGTTTCACAATAGGAGTAGCCTTCAAGAATAGAGGCGTCAAGAGAGTTTTGGAGAAGAGCAAGGACAGTTTGATCCTCTTGGAACCATTTGTCTTCCTCGGGAATGGTTGCTTCCTCCTCTTCTTCTTCTTCTTTGCCGGCATCTTTTGGAGCTTGGGATGAAATTACATGGCTCCAAAGTCCCCGACCACACAATACTGTTTTTGTTGTTCTTGACCAAGTCAAGTAGTTCCTTCCTTGAAGAACCACCGAGGTAACAAGCTTTTTAGGTTTTTCCATGGCTTGAAATCACTCGGATTGAAGAACAAAGCTATTACCCGCCGGACAAAGCTATTACCCGCCGGATAAAGAAAGAGATTTGCGAAATCGAACTAAAAGAGAGAAGAATAGAGAGATTGGGAAAGAGTAAATGACTTAAAAACAAGATCTTGCTCTGATACCATGATAGAATATGCGGAAATTTAAGAGTAATTAGAGAGAGTTTAAGAGAGATTAGTGAAGAACAAGAGAGAGAGTATGAGAGACATTTCGAAACTTGTATTTGATAGAATAGATTGGATACTTTTCTCTTTGTGTGTTTACATGTATTTAAGGACACACAAAGAGAATAGATCCGTTACACATGGTCAATGGTGAAAACGACATAAAGTAAAGTTGTTCCCTTTGTCTTGATCTTGAAAGCGACCGCTCCTTCCTTATCAACACATGTGACTTGCGCTCCAACGGCTCTATTGTGTTTGAACGGAGGAGCGTGCTTCTAGATCCTTCCCATGGGCTTTCTTTATGCAAGGGCCTTCATTCTTCATGGACTTGTGCTCGGCCTCGAACCCATATGATCACCTTTGTACGGACATGTACGGGTGTACGGACATGTACGGATGATTGTTCATAGAGTTTCTCTTATTTCTTGATCAATAATAAGAACTAGAACCGCAACCGGATCCCAAAAGCTAAAATAGTGTTTTTTCCGTTTAGAAGCTCCAAAACCGAAAACTCATAGGACTTTGGCCACACCCACAAAGATTTGATAAGCAATAAGAAGCTTGGTTAGTGTTTTTGGAGTCAAATATGACTAGATCTCGAGTTTATGATTGGGTATAAGAAACTAGAACCGCAACCGGATCCCAAAAGCCAAAGTAGTGTTTTTTCCGTTTAGAAGATTCAAAACCAGAATCTCATAGGACTTCGGCCACACCCACAAAGATTTGAGAAGCAATAAGAAGCTTGGTTAGTGTTTTTGGAGTCAAATATGACTAGATCTCGTGTTTATGATTGGGTATAAGAACTAGAACCGCAACCGGATCCCAAAAGCCAAAGTAGTGTTTTTCCGTTTAGAAGCTTCAAAACCGAAATCTCATAGGACTTCGGCCACACCCACAAAGATTTGAGAAGCAATAAGAAGCTTGGTTAGTGTTTTTGGAGTCAAATATGACTAGATCTCGTGTTTATGATTGGGTATAAGAACTAGAACCGCAACCGGATCCCAAAAGCAAAAGTAGTGTTTTTCCGTTTAGAAGCTCCAAAACCGAAAACTCATAGGACTTCGGCCACACCCACAAAGATTTGAGAAGCAATAAGAAGCTTGGTTAGTGTTTTTGGAGTCAAATATGACTAGATCTCGTGTTTATGATTGGGTATAAGAACTAGAACCGCAACCGGATCCCAAAAGCCAAAGTAGTGTTTTTCCGTTTAGAAGCTCCAAAACCGAAAACTCATAGGACTTCGGCCACACCCACAAAGATTTGAGAAGCAATAAGAAGCTTGGTTAGTGTTTTTGGAGTCAAATATGACTAGATCTCGTGTTTATGATTGGGTATAAGAACTAGAACCGCAACCGGATCCCAAAAGCCAAAGTAGTGTTTTTCCGTTTAGAAGCTCCAAAACCGAAAACTCATAGGACTTCGGCCACACCCACAAAGATTTGAGAAGCAATAAGAAGCTTGGTTAGTGTTTTTGGAGTCAAATATGACTAGATCTCGAGTTTATGATTGGGTATAAGAACTAGAACCGCAACCGGATCCCAAAAGCCAAAGTAGTGTTTTTCCGTTTAGAAGCTTCAAAACCGAAATCTCATAGGACTTCGGCCACACCCACAAAGATTTGAGAAGCAATAAGAAGCTTGGTTAGTGTTTTTGGAGTCAAATATGACTAGATCTCGTGTTTATGATTGGGTATAAGAACTAGAACCGCAACCGGATCCCAAAAGCCAAAGTAGTGTTTTTCCGTTTAGAAGCTCCAAAACCGAAAACTCATAGGACTTCGGCCACACCCACAAAGATTTGAGAAGCAATAAGAAGCTTGGTTAGTGTTTTTGGAGTCAAATATGACTAGATCTCGTGTTTATGATTGGGTATAAGAACTAGAACCGCAACCGGATCCCAAAAGCTAAAGTAGTGTTTTTCCGTTTAGAAGCTCCAAAACCGAAAACTCATAGGACTTCGGCCACACCCACAAAGATTTGAGAAGCAATAAGAAGCTTGGTTAGTGTTTTTGGAGTCAAATATGACTAGATCTCGTGTTTATGATTGGGTATAAGAACTAGAACCGCAACCGGATCCCAAAAGCTAAAGTAGTGTTTTTCCGTTTAGAAGCTCCAAAACCGAAAACTCATAGGACTTCGGCCACACCCACAAAGATTTGAGAAGCAATAAGAAGCTTGGTTAGTGTTTTTGGAGTCAAATATGACTAGATCTCGTGTTTATGATTGGGTATAAGAACTAGAACCGCAACCGGATCCCAAAAGCTAAAGTAGTGTTTTTCCGTTTAGAAGCTCCAAAACCGAAAACTCATAGGACTTCGGCCACACCCACAAAGATTTGAGAAGCAATAAGAAGCTTGGTTAGTGTTTTTGGAGTCAAATATGACTAGATCTCGTGTTTATGATTGGGTATAAGAACTAGAACCGCAACCGGATCCCAAAAGCTAAAGTAGTGTTTTTCCGTTTAGAAGCTCCAAAACCGAAAACTCATAGGACTTCGGCCACACCCACAAAGATTTGAGAAGCAATAAGAAGCTTGGTTAGTGTTTTTGGAGTCAAATATGACTAGATCTCGTGTTTATGATTGGGTATAAGAACTAGAACCGCAACCGGATCCCAAAAGCCTAAAGTAGTGTTTTTCCGTTTAGAAGCTCCAAAACCGAAAACTCATAGGACTTCGGCCACACCCACAAAGATTTGAGAAGCAATAAGAAGCTTGGTTAGTGTTTTTGGAGTCAAATATGACTAGATCTCGTGTTTATGATTGGGTATAAGAACTAGAACCGCAACCGGATCCCAAAAGCCTAAAGTAGTGTTTTTCCGTTTAGAAGCTCCAAAACCGAAAACTCATAGGACTTCGGCCACACCCACAAAGATTTGAGAAGCAATAAGAAGCTTGGTTAGTGTTTTTGGAGTCAAATATGACTAGATCTCGTGTTTATGATTGGGTATAAGAACTAGAACCGCAACCGGATCCCAAAAGCCTAAAGTAGTGTTTTTCCGTTTAGAAGCTTCAAAACCGAAATCTCATAGGACTTCGGCCACACCCACAAAGATTTGAGAAGCAATAAGAAGCTTGGTTAGTGTTTTTGGAGTCAAATATGACTAGATCTCGTGTTTATGATTGGGTATAAGAACTAGAACCGCAACCGGATCCCAAAAGCCAAAGTAGTGTTTTTCCGTTTAGAAGCTCCAAAACCGAAAACTCATAGGACTTCGGCCACACCCACAAAGATTTGAGAAGCAATAAGAAGCTTGGTTAGTGTTTTTGGAGTCAAATATGACTAGATCTCGTGTTTATGATTGGGTATAAGAACTAGAACCGCAACCGGATCCCAAAAGCTAAAGTAGTGTTTTTCCGTTTAGAAGCTCCAAAACCGAAAACTCATAGGACTTCGGCCACACCCACAAAGATTTGAGAAGCAATAAGAAGCTTGGTTAGTGTTTTTGGAGTCAAATATGACTAGATCTCGTGTTTATGATTGGGTATAAGAACTAGAACCGCAACCGGATCCCAAAAGCTAAAGTAGTGTTTTTCCGTTTAGAAGCTCCAAAACCGAAAACTCATAGGACTTCGGCCACACCCACAAAGATTTGAGAAGCAATAAGAAGCTTGGTTAGTGTTTTTGGAGTCAAATATGACTAGATCTCGTGTTTATGATTGGGTATAAGAACTAGAACCGCAACCGGATCCCAAAAGCTAAAAGTAGTGTTTTTCCGTTTAGAAGCTCCAAAACCGAAAACTCATAGGACTTCGGCCACACCCACAAAGATTTGAGAAGCAATAAGAAGCTTGGTTAGTGTTTTTGGAGTCAAATATGACTAGATCTCGTGTTTATGATTGGGTATAAGAACTAGAACCGCAACCGGATCCCAAAAGCCAAAGTAGTGTTTTTCCGTTTAGAAGCTTCAAAACCGAAAACTCATAGGACTTCGGCCACACCCACAAAGATTTGAGAAGCAATAAGAAGCTTGGTTAGTGTTTTTGGAGTCAAATATGACTAGATCTCGTGTTTATGATTGGGTATAAGAACTAGAACCGCAACCGGATCCCAAAAGCTAAAGTAGTGTTTTTCCGTTTAGAAGCTCCAAAACCGAAAACTCATAGGACTTCGGCCACACCCACAAAGATTTGAGAAGCAATAAGAAGCTTGGTTAGTGTTTTTGGAGTCAAATATGACTAGATCTCGTGTTTATGATTGGGTATAAGAACTAGAACCGCAACCGGATCCCAAAAGCAAAAGTAGTGTTTTTCCGTTTAGAAGCTTCAAAACCGAAAACTCATAGGACTTCGGCCACACCCACAAAGATTTGAGAAGCAATAAGAAGCTTGGTTAGTGTTTTTGGAGTCAAATATGACTAGATCTCGTGTTTATGATTGGGTATAAGAACTAGAACCGCAACCGGATCCCAAAAGCCTAAAGTAGTGTTTTTCCGTTTAGAAGCTCCAAAACCGAAAACTCATAGGACTTCGGCCACACCCACAAAGATTTGAGAAGCAATAAGAAGCTTGGTTAGTGTTTTTGGAGTCAAATATGACTAGATCTCGTGTTTATGATTGGGTATAAGAACTAGAACCGCAACCGGATCCCAAAAGCCAAAGTAGTGTTTTTCCGTTTAGAAGCTTCAAAACCGAAAACTCATAGGACTTCGGCCACACCCACAAAGATTTGAGAAGCAATAAGAAGCTTGGTTAGTGTTTTTGGAGTCAAATATGACTAGATCTCGTGTTTATGATTGGGTATAAGAACTAGAACCGCAACCGGATCCCAAAAGCAAAAGTAGTGTTTTTCCGTTTAGAAGCTCCAAAACCGAAAACTCATAGGACTTCGGCCACACCCACAAAGATTTGAGAAGCAATAAGAAGCTTGGTTAGTGTTTTTGGAGTCAAATATGACTAGATCTCGTGTTTATGATTGGGTATAAGAACTAGAACCGCAACCGGATCCCAAAAGCCAAAGTAGTGTTTTTCCGTTTAGAAGCTCAAAACCGAAATCTCATAGGACTTCGGCCACACCCACAAAGATTTGAGAAGCAATAAGAAGCTTGGTTAGTGTTTTTGGAGTCAAATATGACTAGATCTCGTGTTTATGATTGGGTATAAGAACTAGAACCGCAACCGGATCCCAAAAGCTAAAAGTAGTGTTTTTCCGTTTAGAAGCTCCAAAACCGAAAACTCATAGGACTTCGGCCACACCCACAAAGATTTGAGAAGCAATAAGAAGCTTGGTTAGTGTTTTTGGAGTCAAATATGACTAGATCTCGTGTTTATGATTGGGTATAAGAACTAGAACCGCAACCGGATCCCAAAAGCTAAAAGTAGTGTTTTTCCGTTTAGAAGCTCCAAAACCGAAAACTCATAGGACTTCGGCCACACCCACAAAGATTTGAGAAGCAATAAGAAGCTTGGTTAGTGTTTTTGGAGTCAAATATGACTAGATCTCGTGTTTATGATTGGGTATAAGAACTAGAACCGCAACCGGATCCCAAAAGCTAAAGTAGTGTTTTTCCGTTTAGAAGCTCCAAAACCGAAAACTCATAGGACTTCGGCCACACCCACAAAGATTTGAGAAGCAATAAGAAGCTTGGTTAGTGTTTTTGGAGTCAAATATGACTAGATCTCGTGTTTATGATTGGGTATAAGAACTAGAACCGCAACCGGATCCCAAAAGCCTAAAGTAGTGTTTTTCCGTTTAGAAGCTCCAAAACCGAAAACTCATAGGACTTCGGCCACACCCACAAAGATTTGAGAAGCAATAAGAAGCTTGGTTAGTGTTTTTGGAGTCAAATATGACTAGATCTCGTGTTTATGATTGGGTATAAGAACTAGAACCGCAACCGGATCCCAAAAGCCAAAGTAGTGTTTTTCCGTTTAGAAGCTCAAAACCGAAAACTCATAGGACTTCGGCCACACCCACAAAGATTTGAGAAGCAATAAGAAGCTTGGTTAGTGTTTTTGGAGTCAAATATGACTAGATCTCGTGTTTATGATTGGGTATAAGAACTAGAACCGCAACCGGATCCCAAAAGCAAAAGTAGTGTTTTTCCGTTTAGAAGCTCCAAAACCGAAAACTCATAGGACTTCGGCCACACCCACAAAGATTTGAGAAGCAATAAGAAGCTTGGTTAGTGTTTTTGGAGTCAAATATGACTAGATCTCGTGTTTATGATTGGGTATAAGAACTAGAACCGCAACCGGATCCCAAAAGCCAAAGTAGTGTTTTTCCGTTTAGAAGCTCCAAAACCGAAAACTCATAGGACTTCGGCCACACCCACAAAGATTTGAGAAGCAATAAGAAGCTTGGTTAGTGTTTTTGGAGTCAAATATGACTAGATCTCGTGTTTATGATTGGGTATAAGAACTAGAACCGCAACCGGATCCCAAAAGCCAAAGTAGTGTTTTTCCGTTTAGAAGCTCCAAAACCGAAAACTCATAGGACTTCGGCCACACCCACAAAGATTTGAGAAGCAATAAGAAGCTTGGTTAGTGTTTTTGGAGTCAAATATGACTAGATCTCGTGTTTATGATTGGGTATAAGAACTAGAACCGCAACCGGATCCCAAAAGCCAAAGTAGTGTTTTTCCGTTTAGAAGCTCAAAACCGAAACTCATAGGACTTCGGCCACACCCACAAAGATTTGAGAAGCAATAAGAAGCTTGGTTAGTGTTTTTGGAGTCAAATATGACTAGATCTCGTGTTTATGATTGGGTATAAGAACTAGAACCGCAACCGGATCCCAAAAGCCAAAGTAGTGTTTTTCCGTTTAGAAGCTCCAAAACCGAAAACTCATAGGACTTCGGCCACACCCACAAAGATTTGAGAAGCAATAAGAAGCTTGGTTAGTGTTTTTGGAGTCAAATATGACTAGATCTCGTGTTTATGATTGGGTATAAGAACTAGAACCGCAACCGGATCCCAAAAGCCAAAGTAGTGTTTTTCCGTTTAGAAGCTCAAAACCGAAATCTCATAGGACTTCGGCCACACCCACAAAGATTTGAGAAGCAATAAGAAGCTTGGTTAGTGTTTTTGGAGTCAAATATGACTAGATCTCGTGTTTATGATTGGGTATAAGAACTAGAACCGCAACCGGATCCCAAAAGCAAAAGTAGTGTTTTTCCGTTTAGAAGCTCCAAAACCGAAAACTCATAGGACTTCGGCCACACCCACAAAGATTTGAGAAGCAATAAGAAGCTTGGTTAGTGTTTTTGGAGTCAAATATGACTAGATCTCGTGTTTATGATTGGGTATAAGAACTAGAACCGCAACCGGATCCCAAAAGCCAAAGTAGTGTTTTTCCGTTTAGAAGCTTCAAAACCGAAATCTCATAGGACTTCGGCCACACCCACAAAGATTTGAGAAGCAATAAGAAGCTTGGTTAGTGTTTTTGGAGTCAAATATGACTAGATCTCGTGTTTATGATTGGGTATAAGAACTAGAACCGCAACCGGATCCCAAAAGCCAAAGTAGTGTTTTTCCGTTTAGAAGCTCCAAAACCGAAAACTCATAGGACTTCGGCCACACCCACAAAGATTTGAGAAGCAATAAGAAGCTTGGTTAGTGTTTTTGGAGTCAAATATGACTAGATCTCGTGTTTATGATTGGGTATAAGAACTAGAACCGCAACCGGATCCCAAAAGCCAAAGTAGTGTTTTTCCGTTTAGAAGCTCCAAAACCGAAAACTCATAGGACTTCGGCCACACCCACAAAGATTTGAGAAGCAATAAGAAGCTTGGTTAGTGTTTTTGGAGTCAAATATGACTAGATCTCGTGTTTATGATTGGGTATAAGAACTAGAACCGCAACCGGATCCCAAAAGCCAAAGTAGTGTTTTTCCGTTTAGAAGCTCAAAACCGAAATCTCATAGGACTTCGGCCACACCCACAAAGATTTGAGAAGCAATAAGAAGCTTGGTTAGTGTTTTTGGAGTCAAATATGACTAGATCTCGTGTTTATGATTGGGTATAAGAACTAGAACCGCAACCGGATCCCAAAAGCCAAAGTAGTGTTTTTCCGTTTAGAAGCTCAAAACCGAAAACTCATAGGACTTCGGCCACACCCACAAAGATTTGAGAAGCAATAAGAAGCTTGGTTAGTGTTTTTGGAGTCAAATATGACTAGATCTCGAGTTTATGATTGGGTATAAGAACTAGAACCGCAACCGGATCCCAAAAGCCAAAGTAGTGTTTTTCCGTTTAGAAGCTTCAAAACCGAAATCTCATAGGACTTCGGCCACACCCACAAAGATTTGAGAAGCAATAAGAAGCTTGGTTAGTGTTTTTGGAGTCAAATATGACTAGATCTCGTGTTTATGATTGGGTATAAGAACTAGAACCGCAACCGGATCCCAAAAGCAAAAGTAGTGTTTTTCCGTTTAGAAGCTCAAAACCGAAAACTCATAGGACTTCGGCCACACCCACAAAGATTTGAGAAGCAATAAGAAGCTTGGTTAGTGTTTTTGGAGTCAAATATGACTAGATCTCGTGTTTATGATTGGGTATAAGAACTAGAACCGCAACCGGATCCCAAAAGCCAAAGTAGTGTTTTTCCGTTTAGAAGCTTCAAAACCGAAATCTCATAGGACTTCGGCCACACCCACAAAGATTTGAGAAGCAATAAGAAGCTTGGTTAGTGTTTTTGGAGTCAAATATGACTAGATCTCGTGTTTATGATTGGGTATAAGAACTAGAACCGCAACCGGATCCCAAAAGCCAAAGTAGTGTTTTTCCGTTTAGAAGCTCCAAAACCGAAAACTCATAGGACTTCGGCCACACCCACAAAGATTTGAGAAGCAATAAGAAGCTTGGTTAGTGTTTTTGGAGTCAAATATGACTAGATCTCGAGTTTATGATTGGGTATAAGAACTAGAACCGCAACCGGATCCCAAAAGCCAAAGTAGTGTTTTTCCGTTTAGAAGCTTCAAAACCGAATCTCATAGGACTTCGGCCACACCCACAAAGATTTGAGAAGCAATAAGAAGCTTGGTTAGTGTTTTTGGAGTCAAATATGACTAGATCTCGTGTTTATGATTGGGTATAAGAACTAGAACCGCAACCGGATCCCAAAAGCCAAAGTAGTGTTTTTCCGTTTAGAAGCTTCAAAACCGAAAACTCATAGGACTTCGGCCACACCCACAAAGATTTGAGAAGCAATAAGAAGCTTGGTTAGTGTTTTTGGAGTCAAATATGACTAGATCTCGTGTTTATGATTGGGTATAAGTAGGAAGAAAAGCCAATTTAAGAGTAAAGGTTGCGAGAGATGAGGATAAGGGCGGAAAAAAAGACAGTGAAGAACCAGAGAGAGAGAGAGAGACATTTCGAAATGTATTTGATAGAATAGATTGGATACTTCTCTTTGTGTGTTTACATGTATTTAAGGACACACAAAGAGAATAGATCCGTTACACATGGTCAATGGTGAAAACGACATAAAGTAAAGTTGTTCCCTTGTCTTGATCTTGAAAGCGACCGCTCCTTCCTTATCCACACATGTGACTTGCGCTCCAACGGCTCTATGTGTTTGAACGGAGGAGCGTGCTTCTAGATCCTTCCCATGGGCTTTCTTTATGCAAGGCCTTCATTCTTCATGGACTTTGCTCGGCCTCGAACCCATATGATCACCTTTGTACGGACATGTACGGATGTACGGACATGTACGGATGATTGTTCATAGAGTTCTCTTATTTCTTGATCAATACTCCCCCTCAAGCTTAGACTTATGGAATAGTCTAAGATTGGAAACTCATGTAACACCACCTCATTAAAAACCTTAGTAAAGAAAACCACGTGGGACAAAACTTTACTAAGGGAAAAAGAGTGTGATGCTCATGAGTTAAGAGGACTTGAGATCAAGAGTAGTGTAAGGTCTACAAGTCCAAGTTTGCTATTGATGAAGTTGAAAACTTGAGACTTGCGGCTCTTGGTGAAGATATCCGCCAATTGGTCTTCACTTCTTGTGTAAGGGCATGGAAGAGTAACTCCTTGAACAATTTTCTCTCGGACTTTATGGCCATCCACTTCAATGTGCTTGTTCTCTCATGAAACACCGAGTTGACGCTATGTATATCGCGGCTTTTTTATCACAATGCATGGTGATTGGTGTGTCTTGTTCAACCCTTAGATCCTTGAGAAGAGCTTTGAGCCACGTGAGCTCATTGGTAAGTTGCTTCATGGCTCTATATTCCGATCGCGCTTGAGCATGAGACCACCTTTTGATTCTTAGTCTTCCAAGTAACCAAACTTCCACCAAGAAATGTGCAATAGCCGGTTGTAGATCTTCTATCAATTCCTATCTCAGGCATAATCCGCATCACAATAGCCTTACCAACTCGGTTGTTTGAGTTCTTTCCCATCCAAATGCCTTGACCGGAGCTTCCCTTGAGATATCGGAGTATCCTTTCCACCATGCTCCAATGATACACCGTCGGTGCTTGCATATGTTGACTAACCTGATTCACACAAAACATATATCCGGCCGTGTATTAGTCAAGTAGATCAACTTACCTACAAGCTTGCGATAAAGTGGTGTATCGTTGAACTTCTCATCCTCTTTCTCCCCCCTTCGATCGACCTTGTAGCCTTCTTCTAGTGGAGTCTGGCTGGTTTAGCATCCTTATAGCCTGTCTCATTCAAACAAATCAAGAGTGTACTTTCTTGAGATAAGAAGAGGCCCTCGGGTGAGCGACATACTTCTATCCCGAGAAAGTACTTAAGTTCACCGAGATCTTTAATATCAAAGGTAGACTTGAGAAAGGTCTTAGTGTTGTTGATACCTTCCTTGTTGTCTCCGGAGATGATAAGATCATCCACATAAATGAGAACAACAACTATACCTTGAGGACTTTGGAGAGTGAATAATGTATGATCGGATTCGGACTTCTTAAAGCCATGGTCTTTAAGAGTTCGGCTCAATTTGTGGGTACCAAGCCCTTGGTGACTGTTTTAGACCATATATAGCTTTGCGGAGTCTCCATACCTTTCCCGGGTCAATTGTAGCTTCTCTAGTCCCGGTGGAGGGGTCATGTATACATCATCTTCAAGCTCTCCTTGAAGAAATGCATTTTTACATCCATTTGCCATAACTCCCAAGAAAGATTAGTGGCTAGAGAGAGGACAACCCGGACCGTATGGAGTTTTGCAACCGGTGCAAAGGTCTCCTTGTAATCAGCTCCATAGGTTTGTGAGAATCCTCGAGCCACTAACCTTGCCTTATACCTCTCAATGTCACCATTACTCTTGTATTTGATTGTGAAGATCCACCTTGAGCTAACCGTTTTTTCCCGGGG
>LR999451.1:15427969-15646469 GCA_905216605.1 Arabidopsis arenosa
ATTTTAGTATTTATCTAAAAATATGATTTTTTGTTAAAATTCTGATTTAGATTATTTTAATATCTTTTTTATCTTGAAATATTATTATTGAAACAAACTTTTTATACTTTTAGTCAATGTTCAAAAAAACGGTAGGCGCTAAGCGGGCGGTGATCGAGTGTCTTGCGTCTAGAACGCCTAATCGGAGCCTAGGCGATTTTAGGTGGTTTAAACGTTTATAACATAAAACATTATAAACATAATACTATATATAAAAGTTATATAAAATATCTATAAAAAAACTAAAAAATTATAAACAAAAACTAGATAAAACATTTATTTATATTTATATTAAACAATATATAAATATTTATATAACTATATATATATAGAAATAAAACTTAATTGAAATTAAAAAATACATTAAATAAAATCTATGTAATTTTAGGTAGTTAAGACGGTTATCTAGACGTTGCATAAGAGTCGAGATCTAACTATAAAACACTGCTTTTAGTGTTGGAAAAACGTCGAGATCTAACTATAAAGTGAAAAGAAAAAAGAAAAAGAAAATACGTTCATGGGAATAAGGATATGTATGAAATATAATTCAGAGCAACCAATTATTAATTAACACGTAGTCTCTTTTTTTTTTTTTTTTTTAAGAGAGAGATTCTTTGGTAACACCGATACGTATTTTCATGAACGATGCAATTTGTAGTCTTCTGCATTCAGCGTCAATCAGTGCTCTAATCTTAATATTTCGAGGCTTGCAACAAAAGAAAGAAATTAGTCCATTAATCAAAAAAATAAAATACTCTAGACTTTAAAAATATTTATTATAATGTCGGCTGAGGAATAAAGAGCACCGACAGAAGAATGCATCTGCCTTTATTCTTTTGCTTTGGAATTTTAAATACAAAACTTTGTGATCTCTCTCTCTCCAGAAATATCTTTGACCTCACAGATTCATTTACTGCTTATAATTATGAGTATTTGCAGTAATAATAACGATTTGAAAATAATCATAATACTACGTTTTAGTGGACCTTATGTGACTTTGTTGAATCATGGGAAATTTTAGTCCAAACGTAGATATCAAAATAATAACGTTGTAGACAAAATATATGGGTCCTGTAGCTAAAAAGATTAGCAAAAAAAACTTTGATGCGGACATATACATATGGATGACTTATAGTACTATTAATTAATTGGTGACTGTTTGTTTTCAATGACATAAAATTGTGTTTGATACTCCGGTATAAATATTCGTATTTAAAAATTAAAAATTTGGTAACCTGATTAAATTGTAAATATAAACATGGCATGACTGTTTGTAATAAATGTGTATCATGAATAAATACAGTTATACAATAATTCTATATTCAACCGCAAAATACCAACAAAATAATTTATTTTTGTCATTTGCAAATAATGGTGAAACAAATTCAAATGTTCTCTTTAGTTAACTAACACTGTATTGTATTGAAAAGTGTGTATCATTTGATCAGCCCCAATCCAATATATTTTGGAGTTTCGGGACAAAAACATTTTTGGCCTATTATTATAGTAACTATTTTTCTCAAAAATTTAAGTTTATTTTGTAAGAAAAATTGTTATTTTAAAATTTTGGGGGCCTTTATGTTTTTTTATAAAGAAGTGGGCCTTTTAAAATATAATTTTTATATTTACAATAAAATTTTAAAATATTTGGAACCTTTTTATATATAAATTTTTCAAAACAAAAGCTCCAGACTGCCGCACTTCCGCCATGAGCCGAGGCTGCATTTGATTTAGTGTATGTGTATTTAGAGAGATTCATACGAGGCGCAAACCGACATGACTTAACTCTGGTCCAGTTTACCATAGAGGGATTGAAACTACATACTTTAAAGTACTGTATTTGCCATGCCCATTTGCATCAAGAAGAGCAATGAGAAAACCGGGCCAAAAGTCTGGTACATATGTAGATGTCAATTGCCATTGGTTTGGTTAAATAAACCGGGCGAGGAGTTCTGGTACGGTCGTTATCGGTCAATTGTCGTAGACTCGTAGTAACATGACAATGTGCTTAAAGTTTCAAACTTTTCCACATGGGTGTGTTAGGATTTTAACCATTTGACTTTAATGTACATAGATTAGTAGATACTGACCAAACTCTTTTATGTCTGTCTAACTAAAAGCTCGAATCAACATATATTTATTAATTTCTTCTCCTTAGACTTCCACATGGACAACATCGTACATTTGATTCCTCTGTAAACCAGATATGTATTTTAAAGAGCTCACCAGTAATGAAGCACACTCACTCCTTAATCAGGCATCGGTTTATCGTGTACCCAGACCCCTTTGTTCATCAACCATTTTGGGAGATTATATTCTGAAAGGGCTCGTTGCAGCAAATCATCTGGTTTGACTCCATTTCTTAACATATGTTCATACAAGAACGCAGCTTCAACGAGTCTTCCAACCTTGCAACAACCACGAATGAGAATTGCGTAGGCAACAACATCAGGCAATATCTTTGCATCTATGGCTTGATGGAAGATATTTGTTGCTTCATCCACTCTTCCCTGTTTGCAAAGACCGTCGATTATGATGCTATAACTGATTATGCTTGGAGATATACCTTTCTCCTGCATATCCTCGAAAAGCTTGAAAGAACCTTCAATATCGACGGATTTTGAAAACGAATCCATTAGACAACCGTATGTGACAACATTCGGTTTAGGGCCCTTTTCCGTCATTATGGAGAACATCCTTATAGCACCATCCATATCATTATTTTTACAGAGTGCATGGATAAGTATAGTCAAAGTAACGGCGTTGGGTCCAAAAGGTGTAAATTTTAGCATCTCGAAAATCCTCGCTGCTTCATCTAACCTTCTCAAAGAGCAGTAGCCGCATATCATTGTGTTATATGTCACAATATCAGGCTCCATCTTTCCTTCAAGAAGATTATTGAAGAACTTAGAAGCCTCCTTCACGCTTTGTCCTTTGAAAAGCAAATTAATAACAACATTACATACTGCGATGTCCGCAGGAATTTTATTCCTCTGCATAAGATCAAAAAGCTGAAGCCCAATGGTTGGCTTCATATGCTTGCAGAATGCATCCATTAGGGTACAGAACGCTACAGCATCAGGTTCCAAACCCATTTTGAACATCCGGAAAAATAGAAATAATGCCTCTTTTAATTTACCTTCCATGACAGACACCCTCATAAGCGTGGTGAATGTGGCTACATCAGGTTCTATACCATATAGCCTCATTAATCTAAACACCTTCAAGGCCTCGTCAAGACGATTTAACCTACACCAGCCATCTATTAAGGAATTAAAAACTACAACATTGGGCCGGACCGACTGGCCTAGAGTCTTAACAGAGAATCTCAAAGCATGGAGCATCTGCCCTTGCTTGCAAAGGCCATCGACAAGCACACCATAGATGACAACATCAGGTGGATAACCCATCTTTATCATATCCTCATACAAAGCAAACCCGGATCTCAAGTTCCCACACTTGCAAAAACCATCAATGAGACTGCTATAAGTTACAACGGATGGCTCCAGACCACGTTTCAAGATCTGAGTATATATACCAAAAGCCTCGTAAATCCTACCATCCTGGCACAAGCCTTTTATGAGAATGGTGTAAGTAACCACATTAGGGGAAATCCTTTGACACAACATTCTCTTGTACACGTCAGACGCTGTTGCTAAATCCCCAAATTTTACATAAACATCAATCGTTGAACTGAACACAACCACGTCCAAATACACACCTTTATGTAAGGCCTGCGAGAAAAGTTTATGACCCATTCCTAACATCCCTGCTTTGAAGCATCCATCAATCAGAGTGCTGTAAGCGATCAAGTCTGGTGCTATTCCTTCCCGTTCCATAACTTTAAAAAGCTCAAATGCTCTATCCATTTCACCTCTTTTGCAAAACCCATTAATCAACGTACAAAAAGTCACCACATTAGGTGCCGGACCACAATCCAACACCAAACGTAACAACCGAGAAGCTACCTCTATCTGATCAACCGAAAGACCCTTTAAAATCTTATTACAAGAAACTACATCAACACGAAAACCTCTCTCCATCACTAGTCGGTGAAAATCTAAAGCCTTTGTAGCCTCTCCTTTTCGGAAAAGAGCATCCAACACAAATCCATGAGCTCTCACACTACATAGTTTATCAAAATGATCAGCTATTAAGTCAATACGAGAAGCATCAATCAAAGAATTTAGCATCCTATATACAGAATCCTCCGGTATAACTACACCCAATTGAGTACTATACACAAATATCTTCATAGCCTCATCAACCATACCATATCTACAACAACATTCCATCAAAAACCGGCAAACATCACCATGGTTCAAATAAAACTCCATTGACCTATCCCTAATCGAACCCAGAACGTGGAAAGGATTTCCACGATTGAAAATCATTTCATCGAACACCTTATCTGCAACATCGAACATCCCATTTCGTATCAAAACATGAGCAATGGTATAGAAACAAGGATCCCTTCCAGACATCTCTGCCCATCGAAAGTACTCTAACGCAGAATTGGGTTCTGATTCAAGCGAAAGAAGGACCAAATTCGTCTCGTTTCGATGCGAATTTGAACCGTAGACAGAATCTAATAAGTTAAAGTTTCCTTCTTTAATTGCTTTAGAGATACCGGCGACGAGGGCTTTAGCAGAATCAGACGAAAACCCACGAGAGTTCAGACGATTCAGCTTCACAAACACAGAGAAAATCGGCGGGAAAATCTTGCGTAATTGTGAAGACGATGAAGAAAAAAGAAACATAGTTTCACAAAGTTCCCATTGCCGCGAAAACAGTGTGAAAAATACAACCCGATTTGTCTAAATTGACCCGATATAACCCGAACCGACTTAAGAAGAGTATGGGCCTCTAATGGACGGCCCAATATATTTATATAGTGGAAGCGACGTCCTCCATCTTAAAACCCTAATTTTATTAATTACGATTACGTATTAGCCGCCGTTGCAAGGACCCGGTTTATATCAACCCGACCCGACTTATGGGCTTTACTGGTTCGGCCCAATAGTCTGATGAAATACGTTTCTTTATTTAACGGAACCGATTCTCTCCTCTCAAAACCCTAAATGTCTTACTCTTGTTTCCACCGCCGCGCTATGTAAATATCCGGCGTCGGAGTTTCTGATTGCCAATGTAGATGATTTCTTTCATGGGTTTTGCTTTCATTTACAATATATCCTAAATCGGTAGCAAAGTTTGATGCTTTTTATTTTATTGGTTTAAATTTCTTGTGTTGTGCTTTGTGATTTGGGTTAAGAGATTGATGAAATTGCACTATGTTTCGAAGGCTATGTCGATTACAGTGACATAGTCTTTGAGCAAAAGTGCAGAAAGAGAGAGCTGTTAAATCAGCAAGCGGCCAGACAACCGTCGGGATAGATCCACAGGTGAAGCGGATTATTCCTCTGCTTTCAGCTACTAAATCTATCCTACAGATTTGTGAACATAATGACTATCATTTGTTTGTGTTATTGAGTTGTTGTTATTGCACCTTGTATTGAAAGGTCATGCCTCGTTCTGATGGCATGTCCATTTTCGAGGATGCATAAAGGAATAGCTGTTAATTCAGTAAGCGGCCAGACAACCGTTGGGATAGATCCACAGTTGTTGCGGTTTTTCTTTCCGCTCTCAACTACTAAATCTATCCCACATTTATCAGTCCAACTCTTCACAATTGATTGGATTTCTGTATAACCTCTAAACAGATTGGAGACTTGGGGTTTGAGATGTGAATTTACTGTTGGAATTTGACCTAATTATCTGTTATTACAAGGGTGTCATTTGCTTTATCCTGACCAAAGGTTTCACAGTTGGGGCTATTGTTGGAGTTTGAACTTGGACCAAAGGAATCCTAGTGGAAGTGAAGCTAATTGTTTCACTGCACAAAATAAACCTTCAGGACTTGAGTAACAGTTTCAGTATTTTGAGCTTAATTATATTAGAAAGTGGTTGATAATATTTCAACACTCAAGAAGCATAGTTATTCATAGTGAACTAATTCCAAATATTTAGTGTTAAACTTAAATTTAAAACTCTTAGGTGGATGTTGTATTCTAATTGTCATCATTGGTTTGAGATATGAACTTATTGTTGATATTTGACCTAGTTATCTGTTATTACAAGTGTGTCATTTTGCTTTGTCCTATGTTTTCTCAGCTGATTCCTGACCCAAAGTTTCACTGCACCAAGTAACTTGAGGACCTATAAAACACTTTGAAATTGATAGCATGTTAGCAACTCTGTTTAAGAATTTTGAACTGTAAGAAATCTAAACAGTGGTTAATTACATTTGAAACCGGTTGATTAATTTTCACCACGCAAGAAGCATAGTGACTAGTGAACACATTCCAAATCTCTATTGTTCATTTTTAATGATAAAATTCTAAAGATATCATTGTATGGTAAATCCAAAATAGTGTTCTTATTTCCTCACTTCTGATTTTGGCCTTGAGCTTGGTAGACAAAAAGTGGAGACGACTAGTGGTTAATTATTAAAGATGATTGTTATTGATTTGTGGCTTTAGAAGCTCAAGTAAATTTAGTTGGAACAAAAGTGACAATACTATATGTACGAATTAAAAGATTATTTTTTCCAGTTGAGAAGTTCCAAAATTCTTTTTACCAAAAAGCCTGCCCTATGTAAAGAAATTGTTGGTATTAAACTTGTAAAATTCTTATTTGCGGCAGTACAAAAAGAATAGATTTGAAGTTTTCTATTTTGATGGTAAGAAACTGTTGTACCGTATTAGGTATTACCATGACATACGACAATTGCTACATCTACAACATGGTACAAACCCAATTAAAGGCTAGCCACTACCCACAAACACCGATCCGTAAATAATTTGGTCTTTCAACACGTGACTAAATTTAATCATGTGTTATTGTCCTCCCAATTTAAGCAAGGGACCCATGAATTCAATCCCAAAAATCTAATTTTCTTTTGCCTGAATTACCTTTTTTTGGGCTTTTTCAAATTATTTGCTTGGTAATTGTTTTTCAAAATATGTATAGTTTATTAAACTTTTGAATGGTTGGTTCAAATGATGCAAGTCAGACGATGTGTAGTTGCGTACCAATATTTTGGTAAGCAAAACGTCGGACTATAGTATAGAGCAGACAATAGTATGCATTACAACATACAATGATACGTTGGTGTGAAGCTTTTAGAAAATGGAATGAAAAAAGACCAACAATAAATTTATGATGGTATCCAATTTTTATGTTCAAATATTAGTATGGAAATTTTTAATCCGCAATAGTGCATATTGGTCCGCAATGATGAATGATGAATTAAATCGGACTAATCAAACTTTAGTCTGATCCACAACATAGTACACAACCATTCAAAACCTAATAGTGTGATACAAATTTGGTATCTTTTGTTAGGTTAAACAAAAAATATAGTTTAGTTTGTACATTTTCATTTTGGTTTGAAATTGAGTTTTAACTTTTAAGTTTCTAAATCATGTATACTTGGTTATTTTCAAATCCAAGACAAATTAATATTAGGAAACTAAAATAAAATAAAAAGCATTAGTGAAGAGCTTAGTGTGTTAGTTCTTCCTCAATTTTAAGCAATTTAGTAAACTAATTAAGAGTATCTTAATTAGATGTTTGTAGTATAAAGCACATGCGTCAATTGATAGATCTGAGGGAGAGGAGTCTCTCCGGCACCGGTTTCCTTCTCCGGTTTGCCTCTGCTCCTCTCCCTTCCTGCCTCTTAGTTGTTTGTTCTTCATCGTCGACAAAGAGGGTTCTTGGACCAGCGGTTGGTGTCGGCCTTGCTTCTCCGGTGGTGGTGTGATGTGGTAGAACTGCCCTAGACGCTTTTCGTGGGTGCGAATCCGACATTGGAATTGCTTTTTGTCGTTGTACTACTGTTGAGGACTCGGTGGTTTGGCTTAAAGTGATTCGGCTCGCGGTGTCGGTTTTGGATCTGTGGATGGCGGCGGAAGTCGACAGGCGGATCGGAGGCTTTTCACCATGTGTTGGGGCGATTTGCGGTTGTTCTTTTCAGATCTGGGCTGGCTGGCTAGGGTTCTGGCGGTTGTGGTTGTGTTGAGCCGACGACCTAACCGTTACCGAGCTGGTTTTCGTCTCTCCCGGTTGAAGCAGGTGCAGTCTAGGTTAGTGGTTCGGTGTGCCGGAGCAGGAGGTGGGGGGTTAGATCCGAGATCCTTCTTGTTGCTAGGTCGGGGACAGGAAGGTGGTGGGTCCGGTTATCTTCGGCTAGGTTCAGTCCGGAAAGGGAGTTACGGGTAATATCCGACGGAGGCTCTAGGGTTTTGGTTTGGAATCGTTAGCTCCAATCGAAGCTTTGGAGCAGCCGAAGGTGAAGCGAAGTAGTGCCCTTTGTTAACGCCGGATTTCCTGGACGATTAGTCGATGTCTCCGGTAACTCGCACCCGGTTCCGAGCTCTACTACCGTCGGGCCTCCGATTTGCTTTTCCTTTTTTGTGGGCCGTTTTTGGGCCGTGTAACTCTGTTTGTCGTGCCCATTTGGGTTTACTAATATATTTAAAAATTAAAAAAAAAAAAAAAAAAAAAAAAAAAAAAAAAAAAAAAAAAAGCACATGCGCAAATTCGAGATCCAGATCCATCTTCATGATCTCACTCATTTGTCTTCTCCATTGTTAAAAATATTTCTTCCCAGAAGCAAGAATCTTAAAAAAAAAGCCATTCAATGACACGAGGCGAAATATATCTTTTTTTCCAATATATAAATAATTGTAATTCATTCTTGTGAAATCTGGGTTTATTCGACAAAAAGGGGTTTGTTTTGTTTTCTTCTTCAAGCATCTCTGAATCGTTCCAAAAGCTTCATTATTCATCAACTTAACGGAGCTTTAATAACAAACGACGGAGATCTCAAGACGACCCTCGATTCTCTCACGGTTCGTGTTTCTTCACCTCTCGTAAAGATTTAAACTTTTGTTATCTTTCATCAATCTCTGTTTTTGAGTGATCTAGTTCTAAAATCTTTAGTCTAAGCTCCTTTTTCGTTTTCTTTTGGATTCTGTTAATGCATATTGAAGATACCCATCTGAGAAAAGTAATAAAAAACTCTCCTTTTTTGTTTTCCCAATTATGACGAACCCTAGATTCAAAATTCAGAATCTGTAGCAAATTTGAGTAATTTATAAGGATTGTTGCAGATATCAAAACCTTATTGGGATGTGGAGAGTTCTAATCCGTTTAAAATCTGGATGACGTTATGCAGAAGCGGAGAATCATCACTGTGAACCCCTCGGCGTCTATTGAGATGAGACAGTACGAGAATAATGAAGTTCCGTACTCAAGCGTCGGTGGTGATGAGGTTCCGTCATCGCCTAAAGCTACCGATAAGATTCGGAAAGTTTCGATGTTGCCACTTGTTTTCCTCATATTCTATGAAGTTTCAGGAGGTCCTTTTGGTGTAGAGGATAGTGTGAATGCAGCTGGACCATTGTTAGCTCTTTTAGGGTTTGTGATCTTTCCTTTCATTTGGAGTATTCCTGAGGCTTTGATTACTGCGGAGATGGGCACAATGTTTCCCGAGAATGGCGGTTATGTCGTGTGGGTTTCCTCTGCTTTGGGGCCATTTTTGGGGTTTCAGCAAGGTTGGATGAAATGGCTTAGTGGTGTTATTGATAATGCGTTGTATCCTGTTCTGTTTCTTGATTATTTGAAATCTGGAATCCCGGCTCTAGGTAGCGGTTTGCCGAGAGTTGCAGCGATCTTGGTGTTGACTATTTTGTTGACGTATCTGAACTACAGGGGACTAACTATAGTTGGTTGGGTTGCTGTGCTTATGGGAGTTTTCTCGATCCTTCCGTTTGCTGTGATGGGTTTGATTTCGATTCCGCAGCTAGAGCCTTCAAGATGGCTTGTAATGGACTTAGGGAATGTGAACTGGAATTTGTATCTAAACACGCTTTTCTGGAATCTAAACTATTGGGACTCGATCAGCACACTAGCTGGTGAAGTCGAAAACCCAAACCATACGCTTCCAAAGGCTTTGTTTTATGGTGTGATCTTAGTTGCTTGTTCTTACATCTTCCCTCTTTTGGCTGGAATCGGGGCAATCCCGCTAGAGCGTGAGAAATGGACAGATGGGTATTTTTCTGACGTGGCCAAAGCTCTCGGTGGAGCGTGGTTGAGATGGTGGGTTCAAGCAGCTGCAGCTACATCAAACATGGGAATGTTTATAGCCGAGATGAGTAGTGACTCTTTTCAGCTTCTCGGAATGGCTGAGCGCGGTATGCTTCCCGAGTTCTTTGCCAAAAGGTCACGTTACGGGACACCTTTACTAGGGATTCTGTTTTCAGCTTCAGGCGTTGTGCTCTTGTCCTGGCTAAGCTTTCAAGAGATTGTAGCTGCAGAGAACTTACTCTACTGCGTTGGAATGATCTTGGAGTTTATAGCATTTGTTAGAATGAGAATGAAACACCCGGCTGCATCAAGACCGTACAAAATACCTATTGGAACCACAGGTTCGATCCTCATGTGTGTTCCTCCAACCATACTGATCTGTGCTGTTGTAGCACTCTCGTCTCTTAAAGTAGCTGCAGTGAGCATTGTGATGATGATCATTGGTTTCGTGATGCATCCTTGTCTGAACCATATGGATCGAAAAAGATGGCTCAAATTCTCCATCAGTTCTGACTTACCGGACCTTCAACAGCAGACTCGAGAGTACGAAGAAACTCTAATACGTTAGCAGTGTTCTTTGTTCTTTGCCTCATCTATGTTTAAGTACAGAGCCAAAAAGCTTGAATTTCATGGTCTGTACTCTGCTTATTCACAGCTTGTTCTAAAAGTTGTAGTTTTTTCGTAAAGTTAGGTTATCGTTAAATACGGTTTTAATAAAATGTGCAATGCTTGTATCTTTTTCCTTTTTTGTCATTGCCATTACTATTGTCGATTTGTGTAAAACAAGTTCAAAACCTTCGATTAAAGTCTAGTTAACAGTGTCAAATCTTGGATCTTTGGATAAGGTTTCATCGCTAATGATTGGAAAGAGAGAAAAAACTTCACAAAACCCCCAAAAGCATAATCAGGACAAGTATCCGTGTTTGACCATTCTGTCTCAATTGATCGGAGATTCCATCGCCAGCGTCTCCGTCTGTTTGCTCAACTTGATTATTTTATTAATATTTAGGACTTGTCATTTGATATGGACAATCTCAAAACAGAGAACCACAACTTCTTCAATCCTTTCCAAGATATGACAACTATAACGATATGGGTGAGTTTTCTTTTCTTCTTAAAGCATAGCTCAAATGCTCAATCTTTGTTAATCTTCAGACAAAGAAGCTCTTCAGACAACCATCGATTCTCTCACGGTTCGTACTTCTTCTACCTCTCGTAAATGTTTAGACTTTTGTAGCAAGGATTCAAGAATTTCTCTGATTGTTTTAAGCTTTTTTCTTGTTTCTTGTTGATTCAGAAGGGAAGAATCATTACCATGAGAGACTATAACATGAATGACTTTGCTTATGGTAATCTTCAAGATGAGTCTAATGATGTTCCATCGTCTAAAGCAGCAACCAATTCGCTTCAGAAAGTTTCAATGTTACCACTCGTTTTCCTCATATTCTACGAAGTCTCGGGAGGTCCTTTTGGTGCTGAAGGTAGTGTGAATGCAGCAGGACCATTGTTAGCTCTTTTAGGGTTTGTGATCTTCCCTTTCGTTTGGTGTATCCCTGAGGCACTAATCACTGCAGAGATGAGTACAATGTTCCCAATAAATGGCGGTTTTGTGGTTTGGGTCTCCTCTGCTTTAGGACCCTTTTGGGGGTTTCAAGTAGGTTGGATGAAATGGCTTTGCGGTGTTATCGATAACGCTTTGTATCCTGTTCTCTTCCTTGATTATTTGAAATCCGCTATCCCGGCTTTAGCTACTGGTTTGCCAAGAGTTGCATCGATCTTGATCTTGACTCTATTGCTTACTTACTTAAACTATAGAGGACTAACCATTGTTGGTTGGACTGCTGTGTTTATGGGAGTTTTCTCTATGCTTCCGTTTGCGGTAATGAGTCTCGTTTCGATTCCACAGCTTGAGCCTTCGAGATGGCTTGTGATGGATTTAGGAAATGTCAACTGGAACTTGTATCTCAACACGCTTTTCTGGAATCTAAACTATTGGGATTCAGTTAGTACACTAGCCGGTGAAGTGGCAAACCCGAAGCAAACACTTCCTAAGGCTTTGTCCTACGGTGTTATCTTTGTCGCTCTTGCAAACTTCCTCCCTCTTTTGTCTGGAACCGGGGCTATCCCGTTGGATCGTGAGTTATGGACAGATGGTTATTTAGCTGAAGTTGCTCAAGTCATCGGTGGAGGATGGTTGCGGTTGTGGGTTCAAGCGGCTGCCGCTACATCAAACATGGGAATGTTTTTAGCCGAAATGAGTAGTGATTCATTTCAGCTTCTTGGAATGGCTGAACTCGGTATGCTTCCCGAAATCTTTGCGAAAAGATCTCGTTACGGAACACCTTTACTAGGGATTCTGTTTTCAGCTTCAGGTGTTTTACTCTTGTCTGGATTAAGCTTTCAAGAGATTGTAGCTGCAGAGAATTTGCTTTACTGTGGTGGAATGATTTTGGAGTTTATAGCATTTGTTAGAATGAGGATAAAATATCCGGTTGCATCGAGACCGTATAAGATACCCGTTGGAACCGTTGGTTCGATTCTGATATGTGTTCCTCCCATTGTACTGATCGGTTTCGTTGTTATCCTATCTACTCTCAAAGTGGCTATAGTGAGCTTTGTGATGGTAATATTTGGTTTCTTGATGAAACCTTGTTTGAACCACATTGATCGACAGAGATGGGTCAAATTCTCAGTCAATTCTGATTTGGCAGAGTTTCAGAAGGAGAATTTGGATTGGGAAGAGTCTTTGTTACGTTAGACTTAAGATTATTTGCAAAGGTAAACAAACTGTATATTTTTTCTGCTTGTTTTGTACTTTTTGTTCAAATTCTTTGTTCTCTGTTTAAATAAGGACAAGAATATATGTATGTGTAATTTGTTGTATCACAAATAATGGGCATATGGGTCAGATAGGCCCATTTAAATTTAAAAGGCCCAATAAGCAGTACAGAATTCATTTGTAGATCTACTGTTTATGTGATCGAGAACGAAGAAATGCTCAATGTTTGAAAGAAAAAACCCTAAACCTCCAAAATTTGCTTCGAGAAGAAAATGAATGGTGTTTCTCGTTATCTTCGAGCTTCTTCACTTCCGTCGTTGATTCGCAGCTATGGTGGAATCAGTTCGGTCTGTCGATTTTCGTCTCAATCTGATGGCTTCTCTGGTTTGTGATTTCCCATTCTTTAGCGAATTTGCTTCAATTTTGAGTAAATGGCTCAGATTAACGAGTTGATTTGGGATCAATCTTTCTGGGTTTTATCTGATTTATGCATTTGTACTGTCAAGTTTTGGATTCGGCGTTTAAGTTTTTTCACTATCGTCAAGTGATGTTGTTCTCCGTGAAAATGTGTAATTTCGTGATTAGGGATTGTTCGATTCGCGTTAGGATTGTAACCTTTACCTAGGAGTGCAAAATTGAGGATTGAATAAATTAGTCTCGCTTAATCTCAAGGATCAGCTTCTTGTTGGTTCTTAAACAATTTGCTTTATTCAGAAATTAGGCAATAGTTGCAATTGGTAACAAGAAATCTACAAATTCTGAATATAGAAAACAATAATTTAGTCAGTTTTCGAGATTATGTCGTCCTGTGGAATAGCTTTAGTCTTTAGTTGAGAAATCATCGGAATTATGCGAGGAGGGAATAAAAACGTATTTGTATTGATTGATTTTTCTTTGAACAGTAGGGAGATTCAGAGAGCAAGGGCCAGTTCCTGGAGACTCTGCAAATAATTCAGGTTTACCAAACACGGGAAGAACCGGTTCCCCTTTGGAGCCTAACACTTCGACTTTGAGAACTTTTGGTGATATGAAAGCAGGCTTGTTAAACAAAGGAGTAAACGGTTTCTCGGCTCCTAATGCTCCTCCTACCTTCAAAAGTTCAATGAGATCAAGATTACCTAACTCCCTACCTGATCAGTTCAGTCAGACAAATCCAGGCTTACCAAACACGGGAGGAAGTGGATTCTCTGCTCCTAGTGTATCAAGCTACGAGAATTTCACTCAATCTTCACTTCTCAATGAGAATCCCCGCAGTGGAGGGAAGTCGAGCGACCTGGATTTTGTTAGAGAAGTAATAGAAGATGAAGGAAGGAGAACCTCAGGGATATTCTCTCATTTCCATCGCCCAAACCTTGAAACGAATGCTGACATCATTCACATCAAGATGTTGCGGAACAACACTTTTGTCACGGTTACAGATTCCAAAGGAAACGTCAAATGCAAAGCAACATCCGGTAGTTTACCCGATCTGAAAGGTGGACGGAAGATGACAAATTACACAGCTGATGCAACCGCCGAAAACATTGGGAGAAGAGCTAAGGCTATGGGACTGAAATCTGTGGTGGTTAAAGTGAACGGATTTACGCATTTCGGGAAGAAGAAGAAAGCCATTATTGCGTTTAGAGACGGTTTCACCAACTCTAGGTCTGATCAGAATCCGATAGTGTACATCGAGGACACGACTAGGAAAGCTCATAATGGTTGCAGAAAACCAAGGAAACGTCGGGTGTGAAAAGAAAACATCGCATGTCTTCTCTTGTTATTCTATGGTCACTATAGAAACCATCTGTTTTGGCAAGTTCTCTCTTTTGTTGGTTATGTTTTCTCCTTTAAATCCGAGGAATATCTGGATTAACAAAGGGATTTGATTAATAATCCTAAACTTTTTCCTGTTTTGACTTATGTTGCATGGAAACGGAAACGGAAACGCGGAAGCGAAACGTTTCGGAAACGAGAAACGATTTTTTTCTAAAATTAGGGATTGGAAACGTTTTGGAAACGTATACATATATATATATATATATAACATTAACTTAAAACTATATTAAAAATGGTTTAAACAATACAAGTCTAAAACATCAAATAATAAATAGGTTAACTAAAATTCTAAAAAATAAAAATTAAAAGGTTCAAATCCAAATATTTAATTTAGACCAACATTTTCATTCTCATTTTCATTAGTTTCATCAAAGATCATATAAAACTGCATCCTAACCTGGTTTGTAGAGAGAAAGATCTTAAAACTCAGAGTCTTCCAAAATTAGTTATATGTATTATAAATCTTAATATTACTAATTTTTATTTATTAAGTTTTCAAAGTCAATAAAACGGATTCGTCGCGTTTCCATTTTGGAAACGTGAGTTTCCATCGTGTTTCCAAACATAGATTTTTAGGAAACGTGTTTCCGTGATGTTTTTCGTATTTCCGAAGAGTTTCCGTTTCCGAAACGTTTCGGAAACGGGAAACGGACCTCGGAGAGAGTTTCCATGCAACATAGGTTTTGACCCATTAAGTCTTAATCCAAATCTTAATCCCAAAAATTTTATAATCTGGTTTTACATAAGATTTTAGACCATAAGCCTCGTCCAAATTCTGGTCACACATATATAAGCGATAAAAAAATTTAAAAATAGTTATTGCTTTGAAAATAAATCGCTCTGTGAGATTGAGATTCCGATACGGCGGACAAAGCAATTTGATAAACCTAGGGTTCCGATTATGACAGCGGCGGAATCAATCGCCGCATCGATTAACCAAATTGATGAGAAGAAACAAAATCTGAAGAAAGCTTTTGATGATCTCCAAGCTTATCGATCTCTCCTTTCACCGTCTTTTAACCTCTCATGGTCTGAGATTGACTCTCACTTTTCTTCTCTCCAGTCTTCACTGTTTAACCGCTTTCGTCTCCTCCAATCAGCCGCGACTACTTCCAATTCTGATAAAATTGAAGCATCCACGGCGGATACGACGGAGACACCGCTCCTTTGGCCGGAATTGAGAAAGTTTTGTAAGAAGAATGACGGAAAAGGTTTGGGTAACTACATGATTGATAATTTGAAGAAGCGGTTATCGATCTATCTAGAACTTCCTGATGCGATTCGATGCTCAGAGAATCCAGCAGCTTTGGTTCTAGACGCAATCGAAGGTTCTTACCATTGCTCTTCCTCTTCCTCGGCGAGAGTGATCGATGTGAGAAGGATCTTCGTTTTGTTATTAGAAGCTTTGATTGAGATCAATGCGAATCTTACGAATGATTTGAGAGAAAGAGCTAGGACTCTTGCTTATGATTGGAAACCTAATATAGGTAACAAACCATCAGAAGCGTTAGGGTTTTTGCATTTGGTTGCAGCTTTTGAATTGGGGTCTTTGTTTAGTAATGAGGAGATTTGTGATTACATTTTCTTGATCTCTAAGTATAAACAAGCAACAACGATCTGTAGGAAGATTGGTTTAGATAGAAATCGAATCGGACTTCTCGTTCAGAAGTTCTTGGATACTGGGAGATTACTTGTTGCTATCAAATTCATTTATGAGTTTGAGATGACTGGTGAATTTGAACCAGTTTCGATTTTGGAAACTAGTTTGAAGAACTCTAGAGAAGCTGCTAAGAGAGTTTGCGCCGAAGGGAATTACTCTCTCAAGGCGCAGAACGAAGCTACTGATAAAGAGCTAAGTGCTTTGAGAGCAGTGATTAAAGTCGTGAAAGAGAAAAACATCGAGTCCGAGTTTTCTGAAGAGAAACTCGAAGAATGTGTTAAGGAGTTGGAGGATCAGAAAGCTAAGAGGAAGCGTGCCACTAAGTTAAACTCACCTGCTAATCCTCAACAACCACAACAGCAAAAGGTTGATAAGAAGCGTCCTCGAGTTGCTAATGGTTCAATTATGGAATATAATTTGAGAGTCCCACCTCTGAGTCAGCAACAACCTCTTTTGCCTAATCCTAGCCAGAGTTTACAAGTGAACCCATATGGTCTCTTGAGCTCAATATTACCTGGTGTTGCTGTCCCATATGGCAATCCATTGGCTCTATTTGGCTCGGTTCCAGCTCCAGCTCCTCGACCAGTCTTTTATGAGCAGCAAACTGGTTATGGTAGATATGGTATGCCACCACCTCAGTACCACCCACCTTTCTACCCTCAGTAGCAATCTCCTTTGGTAAGATTTATTATACGAATGCAAGCGATACTGAGAGGATTTCTGGTCGAAGATGTCTATGCTCTGTGTTTTGAGTAAATTTCGAAAGCTTGACATAGATAACACTCAATAGATATAGTCGCTACTTTTGTGATAATATAAGAGCAAATTGATCCTTTTTTGCTTCTTCTTTTCCTTCTGAAGTGATTGTAGAGGATCTTATTGCCTTGATTGTACAGTTTTATAACTTAACCTTAATCTCCTTGTTAATTAGTATAGTTTTCTTGTGGAGGAATGGTCTTTATGAATTGATCTAACATTTATATTCCTTGATTTGGTAGGTAATCTGCCAAGATTTCTTCCCTTTTTTTTTTCTTCTTATAATCACCAAGATCCCTTTTGGTTTGATTTGTTGTTGTAGTGGAAAGAAATCTACGTTTCTGAATTTCTAAAATGTTATGCTCCAAAGGATAATTTCAACTGAAACATAAATAGTTTTTTTCTGAGTACATATTTAAAACAGAATTTACAAAAGGATATGCTTATAGGTTTTTTTTATGTTTTCTGATGGAAGAGAAAATAGAGTAAAATTAAAATTGTGGTTTCAATGGAGAAGGAACATGTTCGATATGCAAAAAAAAAGAAAACACAGAACATGTTCTTTGTTGGAACAGTTGTACCCACATTGATCGGAATAAGCCAATCAACGAGGTGCCTGAATTCCACGTATACAGTATCTATCTATCTCTAAAAGATTTATTTCCTTTAAAGAAAATATTTAATAGTTATGGGCCTGAGATTAGAGGTCTCTTGAGTCTTGCCCATATATATAACTCACGCGTCGTCCTCGTATTCTTCGTCTTACACTGATTAAATTCTCCTTACCTGTCTCAACTTCCGACGTTTATTCATCATGGGTTTGAAGGTACGTTTAGATCCATCTGAACCAATCCGATCTCGGTTTTGGTTTCGGTTTCTGTTTATTTACTCGGATCTAGTTTTCGTAATCGATGTACGATTTTTCACCGTGTTGAGTTTGTTGTGTTCATGAATCATGAATCCTGAATTCTTCGATTGATTTCTAGATTTTCTGTGTTAGTAGACTTGTTTGATCTAGATTGGGCTGTACATGTTATTTGTTTTCTCTCGGGAAAACTGATTTTGATATCCAGTTAACGATTAGAAAGAGTTTTAAGTTATGTAAAAAAATTTCAATTATAGTTAAGAGTGATCACTGTATGGAATTGAATTATACTTATCAAGCTTTTTCTCTGTATGATCTTGTCCATGTACTGTTCTTATGAGTGATTGGTCAAACATTGTTTGCAGATGGGTAATATAGATTTGAATCTAAGTTAGGTTTGGTTTTCTGTTGAGTTTGATTTGAAGTCTTTTTGTGAGAATTTGAGTAGTAATATTTGTGTGATTGTGTTTTAGGTTATTAGATTCTTTCTCCTGATTTGTTGATTAATATATATGCAGGAGGAATTTGAGGAGCACGCTGAGAAAGTGAATACGCTCAAGGCGTTACCATCGAACGAGGATTTGCTCATTCTCTACGGACTCTACAAGCAAGCCAAGTTCGGGAATGTGGACACCAGTTAATATTTTTCTTTTTCTCTGCATTTTAAGATCCTTTAGTTTTTGCTTCTTGGTTCAATTTTTGCAATGTTGTTGCCAATGTGTTTTTTTTTTGTTTATTGATTCAAAGGTCGTCCTGGAATGTTCAGCATGAAGGAGAGAGCCAAGTGGGATGCTTGGAAGGCTGTTGAAGGTAAAAAACAAATTCAAGAGATGGAACTTTTTTAGCTTAGTGATTTGCGATTCTTGTCTCAAGTTCAACACTTTTCTTTGCTTTGGGGAGCTAAATTTGAACTGTCATTGTTGTCGGTTTGTTTATGATGTCAGGGAAATCATCGGAAGAAGCCATGAATGACTATATCACTAAGGTCAAGCAACTCTTGGAAGATGCTGCTTCCAGTGCTTAAACCTGATGGAATCATATGATTGATCAATCCTCCTCTGCAGTAACTTTATCTTAAGCAATCAAATAACATAGCATAAGACTTGTTCTTGCTCTTGTGTTTCTATCATATTAAATCTCTCTACTTTGTGACCTTTGTGACATGGTTTACTCTCTTTAAAATACTTGATATTGGTCTAAAGACTCTAAACAAAGAATCATGATGCAAATTAAATCCATAGGTTAAAAAAAAAAAAAAAAAAAAAAAAAAAAAAAAAAAAAATCCATAGGTTATGTTTGGTCGGTCCGTGATATGATCTTGTTGAATTGAAGATGAAGCTCATATATGGTCCGTATTTGTCTTTCTCCATGGTTAATCCATCGCATTCAATAGAAAACTTTGTTTTTATTTCAATTTTGGAGTACATAAAGACAAAAAGCTGGAAAAAGGGAACGTGGCAGAAATGTTCAATTTGTATGTGGTTTATATTATCTAAAGTCAAATTCGTAAATAAATAGACGTTTTTGTTTTAAAGTGTCCCAATACCTACAGATTTGAGGGCTATAATTTGGTAGATGATAAATCAGTAATTTTTATTAAGTAGATCACAATTAGTGATAATTTATTGATAGTAGGCTAGTTTTTTTTTAATAATATTTTCTTAATTAGATATACCTTAATTAGATATAATTTATTGATATATAAATATTAGTATGCTCAACATACAATTAATTATTTATTCTACAATATATTTAATTTGTTGAATTTAGGTATAAAAATAAATAATTAATTGTATGTTGAGCATACTAATATTTATAGCCCAATTATTTGTGTTAATGTCGTCTTTATATAACAATCAAAGCTTAAATCGTTGTTACCAAAAAAATTGACGAAAATACGAAGATAATTATTAATTGGTGTTTTCATAGAAAATAAAATGTATCTCATGCACTACAATGTTTTAAATCCCGACAAGAAAACTAACCATAAGAAATTTCAAATGTTATTTTCTTAATTATATAATGTTTTTATTAAAAAATAAAAAGGGATCTTTCAATTTAAACCAAATTCTTAATGTTCTAACGTCCATAAAACGTACATTACAATTGTCACAAATGCATGAACAAACTTGGCATATATTCGACAAGACGACAACCCAAAACAAAATAAATATATTAAAAATATATTATATTATATTATTATCATAATTGTAATTCCACAAAATATATCAGAAAACTTAACAATTTGAATAATTTTATTCGATTGATCAGTACTTTAATTAAAGATGTAATTTTACAGAAAAAAACATAAAATATATTGAAAGAACTGGGAAAATTTTAAATAAACCGAAAAAGCGATCCGTCTGGTTTTTGTCTGTCCCTTATTTCAAAATTTGAAAACCAAACGTTCCCGATTTTCATCCATTTGTGTTCTCCACCGGAGCCTTTACGCCGCAATACCGCCGCCTCCGCCGCTTCACCTGCATCGGTGAATGTAAATAGCCGTCGTCTTATTGTAATAAGGTAACTCATCATCATCTTCATCTTTTTCGTCTCCTTCTTCTTCTTCTTCTTCTCGTATAAACCCTAATTTCGAAGGGTTCTATGCAGTCGCAGTGTTTCCAAATCCTCGAAAACCATCCAATTTACCTCCAATTTGATTGCAATTTCTGGGATTTTTCCCCATATTGTTTGATTCGATTTAGCTTTTGACTTTGATAAACCACAAGAATCGACTAAGTAATTAAGACTTTGTTTTCTTTGTGCATTTCGTTTTTTGATTACTCTTATAGCTTCGATTTAGCTGATTATATCGAATGGCTCGTTTTTTGTTGTTGTCTCAGGTTCCAATGTCTTTGTTAAGTAGGTTCTTTTACAAGAGACCACCAGATGGGTTACTTGAATTTGCTGATAGAGTTTATGGTAATCATCACCATTCCTTTTCTTAATCTTGAATTAGTGATTAACAATTTAGTTCAATAGACATCTAACAGTGTAATTTCGACAGTTTTTGATTCATGTTTTTGCACGGAGGTGTTGGCTGATAGCTTGTACCAAATCTTCTTGCATGAAGTTATCAATGATTTACACGAAGAATTCCCGGAATCGTCTTTTTTAGCGTTTAATTTCCGAGAAGGGGAGAAAAAAAGCGTGTTTGCTGAGACTCTTTGTGAGTATGATGTTACTGTTCTGGAGTATCCGAGGCAGTATGAAGGATGCCCTATGCTTCCTTTATCATTGATCCAACATTTTCTCCGTGTGTGTGAGAGTTGGCTTGCTCGTGGGAACCGTCAGGATGTTATTCTTCTTCATTGCGAAAGAGGAGGATGGCCACTTTTGGCTTTTATTCTAGCTAGTTTTCTGATTTTCAGGAAAGTTCATAGTGGTGAGCGTAGAACTCTTGAGATTGTGCATCGTGAGGCTCCTAAGGGTCTCTTGCAGCTGCTCTCGCCGTTAAATCCGTTTCCGTCTCAACTTCGTTATCTTCAGTATGTAGCGAGGAGGAACATTAATCCTGAGTGGCCACCTCCTGAAAGAGCTCTTTCTTTGGATTGTGTGATAATTCGAGGTATCCCAAACTTTGACTCCCAACATGGCTGCAGACCAATTATACGTATTTTTGGAAGAAACTATAGTAGTAAATCTGGTCTTTCCACGGAGATGGTGTATTCTATGTCTGATAAGAAAAAACCCCTTCGCCATTACCGACAGGTGGGTGTGTTCTTATTTTTATGATTTCTTCAACACCTTCTATAAAGTATCACTCTTCTCAGTAACGTAATTCTGTACAATATGGCTGCAGGCAGAATGTGACGTAATCAAAATTGACATCCAGTGCTGGGTTCAAGGAGATGTTGTACTGGAGTGTGTGCATATGGATTTAGATCCAGAACGAGAGGTTATGATGTTTCGTGTGATGTTCAATACTGCATTTATCAGGTCCAACATACTAATGTTGAACTCTGACAACTTGGATATTCTTTGGGAAGCCAAGGATCATTACCCAAAAGGGTTTCGAGCAGAGGTATGTACCTTTATATCCATTTCTTTTGATTTCTTATGAATTTTATTGTGTTGGATATGAGAAAATATGGGTGCAGAAAGGTTCAAAACACACAAAATGACTAACCTTACATGGGTGGATAAAGATAGTCCATACTCATGCTAAGATACACTTGTACTTGTTTCTGACTCCATGCTTTATGCATTCAGGTCTTGTTTGGAGAAGTTGAGAATGCATTGCCTCAGAAAGTTCCAACCCCAATAGTAAATGGTGATGAGACTGGTGGATTGCCCATTGAAGCCTTTTCTAGAGTTCAAGAACTTTTTAGCGGTGTGGATTTGGCTGAGAATGGAGATGATGCTGCTTTGTGGTTGCTAAAACAACTTGCTGCCATAAATGATGCGAAAGAGTTTTCAAGATTTCGGCACAAAGGGAGTTTTTATTTTAATTCTCCTGACTCTGAAGAGGAGACAAACACATCTAGTGCCGCTGATAGTTCAGATGAAGGCTTTGATGCCATTCAGAGACCTCATATTCGTATACCTTTTGATAATGATGAAACAGACGACATTACTTTGTCTGTCCCTCATGAATCTTCAGAGGAGCCTCATGAATTCTCTCGTCACCAACATCATGAAGTTCCAGCAAAAGACAGTGTCGACCCTTTGACTCTTCCATCAGATCCACCATCTTCTGTTGCTCATGTCACACTTCTGCCTCCACCGCCACCACCACCTCCTCCCCCTCCTTTTATGAGCACAGCCTCATTTTCACCCCCACCACCACCCCCACCGCCGCCACCTCTCCCTAGTTTCAGCAATAGAGATCCTTTGACAACATCGCATCAGCCTACCAACAAAACCCCTCCACCACCACCTCCTCCGCCACCTCCTTTTAGAAGCATCCCTCCGCCATTAGCTCAACCACCACCACCACGTCCTCCCCCTCCTCCTCCTCCTCCGCCACCTTCTTCTAGAAGCATTCCTCCACCCTCAGCACCACCGCCACCACCGCCACCTTCGTTTGGGAGCACACGAAATAAGCTTCAGGCGCAACCACCTCCGCCTCCACCTCCTCCTCCAATCCAAGCAACTCCTGCTGCTAAATGTGCACCACCACCACCACCACCCCCGCCTCCACCTACATCTCATTCTGGTTCTATTCGTGTTGGCCCACCTTCGGCACCACCACCACCACCTCCTCCTCCTAAAGCTAATATTTCAAATGCCCCCAAGCCTCCACCCCCTCCGCCACTTCCTCCTTCATCCACAAGGTTTGGTGCTCCCCCTCCACCTCCACCACCGCCACTATCCAAGACCCATGCTCCGCCTCCACCACCTCTATCCAAGACCCCTGTTCCTCCTCCTCCACCAGGGCTGGGTCGTGGTACAAGTAGTGGCCCACCACCAGTGGGAGCTAAAGGTTCAAATGCACCACCACCACCTCCTCCTGCAGGAAGGGGCAGAGCTTCCTCGGGACTTGGAAGAGGCCGAGGCGTGAGTGTTCCTACTGCTGCACCTAAGAAAGCCGTGTTAAAACCTTTGCATTGGTCTAAAGTTACTCGGGCAGCAAAAGGTAGTTTGTGGGCTGATAGTCAGAAGCAGGAAAATCAACCACGGTGGGTTTCTCTTTGTGTTTTTCCTTCTTTTAGATGTTTTAGCTTGACATTCATGGTTTTCGAATAATTCATTGATAATAATTATAAAACAAAAGTGAACTGTCTTTACAGTTCTGTCTTGCGATTTTGCTTGTTTTCCATAAGGTGCTATTTTTGTTGAACTAATCCGATGAATTTTACGAATCTTCATGACAGGGCCCCTGAAATAGATATATCAGAGCTCGAGAGTCTTTTTTCTGCAGTTTCAGATACCACAGCTAAGAAAAGCACAGGTCGCAGGGGTTCTAGCATCAGCAAACCTGAGAAAGTTCAACTGGTGAGGCAGCTCAATTTCACCTCTGTACACATATAACATTTCTATATGTAAATGACAGTTTTGTAAACTAAATATTACCAAGAGTGTATCTAGGTATCACCTACAGCTATATAGTGTACATTAACCAGCTGATTAACTTTGGTTGCTAGAAAAAGTTGACAATTGATATGATAGACATTGCAATTATCATTTATGGGTATTCTGTAACTAATATAAATGATTACGATCTTGCCTCTGAGTTTGCTTATCTTTCAGTTGTAACCTTTTTTCTGTGTTTGTATCAGGTTGACCTGCGAAGAGCAAATAACTGTGAAATTATGCTTACGAAAATAAAGATTCCTCTACCAGATATGCTTGTAAGTTTTTGCTTTAGTATCTTTTCAGCTCATTATTTTGGCATTGTAACAATACTGTAAAGTGGTTGTTTAGAGAGAATAAACATACAAGTTTTGTTTTTTGGTGTTTACATATCTTTATCTAACATTTTGCGTAGTTAAATCTCTTTTCAATGAATGTTTACAGATTTCTACTAATTGAGACTTTCAAATCTATTTCTTATCTTAGAGTGCAGTTCTAGCCTTGGATTCGTCAGCTCTGGATATCGACCAGGTTGAAAATCTCATAAAATTTTGTCCGACCAAGGAAGAAATGGAAATGTTGAGGGTAATTTCAAAATTTATTGTCATATTTCTCTCTAGCTTCAGGTTCAAAGGTTCTTTCTTGCTTGGAAAGCCTACTTTATTTCCCTTCTGAAAGGTTTCGTTAATGTTATTTTCATAAACCAGTAAGCTTGATCAAAATTTTGAACCAAAGAATCTATTCCTTTCAACACTTCCTTATTTCCTGATCCTAAATCATGCTGTTCGTGTTTTCAGAATTATACTGGTGACAAGGAAATGCTTGGAAAGTGCGAACAGGTTTGTCCAGTTCTTATAGCGATGGATGATACTTTTATATCATCTGTGCTCTGAATCTTACCCTTACAAATGTACCAGTTTTTCATGGAACTAATGAAGGTTCCACGTATAGAAGCAAAGTTACGAGTGTTTGGCTTTAAGATTACCTTTGCTTCTCAGGTAGAAAAGTTAAACTCTCTGATTTTGATCGCTCCTGTCTTCAGACATGTTGTAATCGATGTTGTTTTTTTTGGCTCTTTTCAGGTGGAAGAGTTAAAAAGCTGCTTAAATACAATAAACGCTGCTACTAAAGAGGTATAGTGGAGGGTGAGATTTTCTAAGTCATGGCAATATTTCTCCATCTTGGTAATTAAGTTTAATTATCATGTACCAGGTGAAGGAGTCTGCAAAGTTGCGTCAAATTATGCAAACAATTTTAACATTGGGAAATGCTCTAAATCAGGGAACTGCGAGAGGTATCATGTTTTCCTATTGATTTTCAGTTTCATGATTTTTCTGGAGGTATCTGTTGGTGATGTAGTGCCTTTGTGTTGCAGGTTCTGCTGTGGGGTTCAAACTGGACAGTCTTCTTAAATTATCTGATACTCGTGCTAGAAATAACAAAATGACTTTGATGCATTACTTATGCAAGGTAGAAATAGCCTCGCTCAATTTTCTAATCACTATTTCAAGAGCGCATCTTTGTGCTAGAAGTGCATCATACTGTTTATGCAGTTAGTTTCTTAAGGTGCTGTCTGAAGATGAACTTAATACCTTATTTCCTTTCTACTGTTTAGCTTGTTGGTGAAAAAATGCCAGAATTGTTGGATTTTGCTAATGACCTTGTTCACTTAGAAGCTGCTTCGAAGGTATGCTTGTTATTCATGGTTGCTTCCATCTTCTTCTTTATTGCAGCTGCCTTATTTGTTTCTGAAAATTGCAGATTGAATTGAAAACGTTGGCTGAAGAAATGCAAGCGGCGACTAAAGGCCTTGAGAAGGTTGAGCAAGAACTAATGGCTTCAGAAAACGATGGTGCAATTTCTTTGGGCTTCAGGAAGGTGAGCTACACGTGAAAATGTGTTCTTAGTTTGCTCATACGGGTATCGGGAATGTGCATCTTGATTAATTCATTGGCAAATGATAAGAACTACAAAATCTTCGTAGCTGCTTCAAGTGAGATTGCTTTATGTTTTCAGGTCTTGAAAGAGTTTCTTGATATAGCTGATGAGGAAGTGAAGACGCTTGCTTCGTTATATTCAGAAGTGGTGAGTTATATATAACAGCTCATCGGTTACTTACACACTGTTGGGAGAAGCAATTCGAATTCATGTTCCAATCCTAATATTAACTGTAATTCACAGGGAAGAAATGCAGATTCTTTGTCTCACTACTTCGGTGAGGATCCAGCTCGATGTCCTTTCGAGCAAGGTACATGCACAAATCTCTTCTTCTAAATTGTCTAAAGCCATTCTGGGACAAATGAAACCATTCATTGATATTCTGACCAATGTTTCTATCTGCAGTGACCAAGATTCTGACTCTTTTCATGAAAACATTCATCAAATCTCGAGAGGAGAATGAAAAACAAGCCGAGGCTGAGAAGAAGAAACTGGAAAAAGAAGCAATAAAGGAGAAGTCAGCGACAAAGAAAGATGGCGCTGATAACGACAACGATCTTATCCAGCAGATCCATAGACATAGAACATGATCAAACATCGGCCTTTAACCAAGACCCGAGGTTTTCAGATCGATAAAAGCTTTGTTTTATAGGACTCAATGTTGCACATACGGAACAAGAGCAGAGATCTTTCCTAGATCTTAGACAAAGTAGTGTTTAGATGGAAGTGTTTTATTATCTCTGATCTCTTCATTGATGTAAAAATCAGAGGTTCGTGTTTATGTCCCAGTCCTAGAAATATTTGAACTTTTATAGAATCCAAAAGTTATATCATCTTCACTGTGCAGACAAAAACATTTTTTTTCCAAAGAATAATAAATCTTCACATTTTTTACTTGTCTGCATAACTAGTGCAGAGAAATAATCAGAAGCATTGGTCAAGTTCCAACAAATTCTACAATTGTTGTTCTAACACAAGATGTTTGCTTCTTCATTTGAGCTTGTTTGTTTTCAGTTTTGCAAAGATGAAGACTTAAGACAGAGCAGATGAAACTTCATCCCGGGAAGCTTCAATTGGAAGTATCGGTACGGGTGGTATGTCGAGAGGTTTTGTCCTCTTTGTTACTGTCAATCTCAATCCTTCTGTGGTATGTATTGTAGCTCCTGTAGTCATTTTTACCTGTCCATCCAGAAAACGAATGTCGAGAAATGAATTAACCATTATTGATCTTTCAGTTTGCGTTTCTAGTTTTATCTTAGTTCAGTTTTGAAATATTTGTGTCGTATTGAGACTAAACATGAGAAGTTTTTTTGTTGAATATACCGGAGGAGCTCCTGGTGCAGTCTGAAAGTCAAATCTTCGAATAAGCATTGCGATTGCCACCACATTCTACAAACAGAAATTTCTGTCACCACAAGAACATCTAAAGCATGTACTCATATGTAACAAGTATTGATGTCAATTAACTCTTTACCTCAAAGGAAGCAAACATGTCGCCTATACATTTCCGCGGTCCTCCACCGAAAGGTAAGTAACTGGAGAAGAAAAGTTCCCGATATAATCAAATCATAATGACATGAGAAGTGACAAGCAACAGGCTTTCTTACCTGAAGTTTTGGTTTGTCTCATTTGGGTTTGGTCCATCCAAAGGCCATCTCTCGGGATTGAACTTTTCCGCGTCATCCCAATGAAGAGGACTTCGATGTAGATTCCAAACCGAGATGAAGATATCCTCTCCCCTGTTAAGTTTTTCAAACACAATCTCTTATCAGAACTCAGAAGTTACAAACGGAAACCACAATGATGGAATTTCTTGACCTTTTTATGGGATACTGTCCAAGCATATCGTTGTCTATAGAACGACGGATCAGTACTGGTGGCTGTGGATATAGTCTCAATGACTGCACAACATCAAAGTAAAAAGGTAAATCCAATGAGCTTTTTCCTCAACCAGTAAATTCAATTGCCTTTTACCTCATTCATGACTCGGGTGGTGTATTTCAACTTTTTCATATCTTCTATGGTTGGGAATCTATCTCCAATAACAGAATCAACCTAAATAGAATCAAACTGTTCTTTTAACATGTGAATGTTCTCGTAAGATCATTTGCAAGAATGATGTATCATACCTCTTCTTGGAGTTTGGCAACTACACTGGGTTCCTGCAATACCAACAAAAGTTATAAATGTTCTTTGGGAGCAAATTAACTGTTTGTTTAGGTTGATATGTCCACTCTCTACCGTTGTTAAAAGGTAAAAGGTCCATGTTAATACTGCCGCCGATGTTTCATGTCCGGCTATAAGCATTGTCATCAAGTCATCGCGGAGCTGCTTGCTAGAGACCTGAAACAAATTGAGAAGAAAGACATCATTTAAGATCCGTTGAAGCTGATACCTATTAAACTATTGGTTTCCAAAAAAACAGACTATTACATCATCTCCTGAAGCCAAAAGAAAGTGAAGGATGCTAGGATCTCGTTCGTTCATATACTCCTCGTGAAACTGCAACTCCTCTTCTTCTACCATTCTCTAAAAAGACAAGAAAATGAAATCAGGATCCAAAGAGCATGAACAATTCTTGGACTTAACTCCAAAGTTATACCTTGCATGTTGCAATTAAATCATCAAGTGTGTCATTGATCAATTTCAGGGAAGTAGCAACTTTCCTCTGACGCGGGGAAATATCTTTCCAAATCGGTATGTCCCAAACAGGTATAGGTGAAACACTTCTGTCTTCAGCTTCTCTTAGAACAGTGTAAACTGCCTAACAAAGCACAAGAAGCTTTCAATTTTCGCTGATCAACACATGGAAAATGCTAACAAAACTGAAGGCAGAGAGGGTAAGTCATGAGAGAACCTCGATCACACCGGTATCATTAGTTAGGGAGTCAAAGTCGTAATTGAAAACCGCCTTGCCAATAATATCAAGAGTCAAACGAGAGAAGAGTGATTCCATCTCTACTTCTTCCCCTTTCAATGCAGCAGCATCAAGCTTCTGACAAAGCCTATCTGAAGCTTCTCCAAATAAGCTAATCATAGCTGCTACATACTATAAAACAGAAAAAATGTAAACAATAACTATATTTTCTAACTTCAAAAGAATCATGCTTTTTATCCTTTTTTCACAAATTGGTTACCTTTTGATGCAACGCAGGAACAATGGCACGCCTTCGTCTACGCCATATCTCCCCATCAGCTGGTATGAGTCCTTTTCCCATCACAAAATCTAGAATTTCAGCTAAAATCCCCTAAGATTTACAAGTAGATAATGTATAAGGAAAAGCACAAAACGAGACCATTCATAAGTAAATTGTTCATGCTGCAACTGGTTATACCTTGGAGTAAGCTTTTGCATTGTCCTTCAATATATGCTTAGCAATAGAAGGATCCGACACGATCAAGAACGACTACAAAATGATTGGATTCTTTAACCAATACGTTTTCCCTTAGTTAAGAAATCAGAAGATAGACAGAAAAACAAACCTTAGGCCCAAAGGTCAACCTGAAAATGCCACCATAAGTAAGGAAAAGCTCATACAAAGGGATGAAGAAAGCTTCGTTCCGAACCGCCTGAATCGAGCCTTTAGCCTCAGGAACCTTGAGGTAGTCTTCGTCAGAACCAGTCCAATCAAACATGAAATCAAGAACATTGCTTGGAATTCCAACCTTAGATAAACCATTCTTCACTGTAGATGGAAAACTTACACAAACCAAAACAAAAACACAAGAACCAAGAACCACAAGTCAAAATCAACACAGAGAATCTATGCTACATTAGGACAATCATCATCATCATCATCATCTTTTTATACAGAATCAATGCTACATATGGAAATTCACCTAGATTTCCGTACAGTGAAAGCTCCAGAAGCAATCCGAGCAGATAACTCAGCACGACGCTTCTCCTCCTGAACCTTCTCCAAGCTTTTCACGCCATTAGGAACTGAATTATCCTCAGAAGGATCTCTTCCATTAGAACTCGATGCGAAAACTACAAAGTTCGATCTCCGAGAGTACGTTACTGGTTTAACAGAAATCGGAGTATAAGAAAGAGGAAACGCCATAGCCGCCATAAGAAGCCACAGCAAAATACTCAAATCACAGAGCTAAAAACAGAGAAAACCATTAAAGACAAATTTCGAAATTGCAGTGTGAAGTGGAGAAGAAGAAGAAGAAGAGAAGATGTGACGTGTGCATTTTACTAACGTATACGCATTATCTCTTTAAGAGGTGTCACTATTAATTACCTTTGTTTAGTACTTATAGTACAAAATCTAAAGGATTTTATTTTGATTAATTTCCTTAAACACATTTATAAAGCAAATGGCGTTAACTAGTGGATTTATTTATCAGTGACAATGGGCCCACAAACCAAACCGGACCTAACATTATTTTGGACAGAAGAACCGAACCGGCTTGGCTTTTGTAGCTTTGTTCATCTTCCTCTTCTACAAAATATAAAATTTCTTCGTTTTGAATTTTCTTCTCTTTATGCTCTGCGAAAGAAAAATTTCCGATGAAAACTCTAGAATTAGCTTTACCTCCATCTCCACCATCCTTAGTTCCTTCTTTCAACTACAACTCTGCCGCACGAAGCGTCGGAAATGACGTCAGAACCAACTTCGATGTTCAACTTTTTCTAAGGAAACCCAAACACCAAAAATCAGAACCCGTCGTCGTTACTCAACAATCTCAGATTCAACCGCAAATACCAAGTTCTCGTTGTTCTACTTCTGATATTCTCAGAATAATGGATTCTCTTTCTTTACCTGGAAACGAAGATCTTTACTCGTGTCTTGCCAAAGAATCAGCCAGAGAAAACGATCGACGTGGAGCTTACGAGTTACAAGTGCATATTATGAAGTCCAATATAAGAAGACCCACGACCACTTTTGTCAATCGTCTTCTCTTGATGCATGTATCGTGTGGACGTTTAGATATTACACGCCACATGTTCGATAAAATGCCTCACAGAGATTTTCATTCTTGGGCAATTGTTTTCCTCGGTTGTATTGACATGGGTGATTACGAAGACGCTGCTTTGCTCTTTGTTTCGATGTTGAAACATTCTCAGAATGATGCTTTCAAGATTCCGTCTTGGATCATGGGCTGCGTTTTGAAAGCTTGTGCCATGATTAGAGACTTTGAGTTAGGGAAACAGGTTCATGCCTTGTGTCATAAGCTAGGGTGTATAGACGAAGAAGATTCATATCTCTCGGGTTCTTTGATACGTTTCTACGGAGAATTCAGGTGTTCGGAAGAAGCTAATCTCGTGCTAAACCAGCTTTCCAATGCCAGCAGTGTTGCTTGGGTAGCGAAGCTTACTAATGATTACAGAGAAGGGGAGTTTCAAGAAGTAATCCGCGATTTCATCGAAATGGGTAGCCACAGAATCAAGAAGAACGTCTCAGTGTTCTCTAATGTTCTAAAAGCATGTACATGGGTCAGTGACGGTGGGAGAAGCGGGAAACAAGTGCATGCGGATGCTATAAAGCTCGGATTTGAGTCAGATTGTTTGATCCGATGTCGGTTAATTGAGATGTATGGGAAGTATGGGAAGGTGAAAGACGCGGAAAAGGTGTTCAAGAGTAGCAAGGACGAGACAAATGTTAATTGCTGGAACGCTATGGTCGCGGGTTATATGCAGAATGGGATATACGTTGAAGCCATTAAGCTTCTCTATCAGATGAAAGCAACTGGAATCAAAGCGCAGGACACGCTTTTGAACGAAGCCCACTTTCAGTTATAACAAGTTAACATATAGATCAAGGAAATGATGAACCTGATATGTAAATATCTATATATATATATATATATATATATATAAGAAGAGTATTTAGATGAAAAGATAAATTGATTGTTTGGTTTCGTTTACAAGTAATGATTTCGTAAGATAATTGAGAATAAGAAGCGTACATTCATATACCAAGAATGGTTCGGATTTGATCTGGTGGATGTCGGGCGAGAGATTTCGGATCTGGATATCCATTTTGTTGATCCGTTACAGCTTGGTATATAACTTCGTAAGCTTCAGCTAAAGTTTTAGCGACCCTGACACAAGCTTCAGACCTGAGTTTAGGGACTTGTATCTGCTCAAACTCAGGAAGAGAGCCTTCACTTCCCAAAACGAGGCCGAAGAATGCCTTGAGGCATTCAGATAGCATTGCGGGTGAAGTGTCTTGTCGTTCAGACAGGGGAGGTTCGGATGTAGAAGAGCGGAAGATTTGCATTTTGTCTGAAAGACCGCATTTTTGGAGTAGTGTGTCAACTTCATTCTGGACAAGGAGGTTTATATGGTTCTCGATCATTGATCCGATGTTGGTTACATATTGGGATGCAACGTCGTGTCTTAGCAACGGTTGTTGGATTGCGCATAGACAGTTGATGAGGAATATCTTCGAGGGTGTTTCGTTGTTCTGCAAAAAGAACATAAGAAGAAATGAAACTCAGATACATCTTTTCGGGCTAAGAACATTGACGTATAATCCATAACAATGTTGTATAGGCAAATGATACCTGCGGTGGGGACGGGCTACTAGAGAGTAGAGCATCGACTGAGGTTAGCTGGCTTGAGTCGGAACTTGTTCTACTTCTTCTGGGTAACTGGCCGCTCTTCTTCGATTTATGCGCCTCTGCTGCTTGCTCGCACATCTGCGGATTTGAGAAAGTTGAGAAATCTGCTTCAAAGCACAATTATGGCTTTTAATGAACATGATTTTTCATAAGTTTGAACTTTCATGTACCTTGATAATTGGGTCAAGCAGTGCAGAGAGGACAGGATCAAAAGCCGGTTTCTCTCCTGAAGCAGAAACCATCATACTGTTGTAATTCTCGATTATCTCAAGGGTTAGAGAAACTCCTTCTCGGACAGCTGGAGGAGGAGATAGATCGACGGCTACAGGTGGAGGGTATCGTAGAAGTTTTTCCCCTCGGGTTTTAAGAATGTCAAAGAAAGTTTTCTGTGCAGCATCCTTTACCATCCCAATTGTATTACACAGTGCAGTGTCTCGGCCGAGTAAATCTGAGATCTGCAAGGTGAAAAAGAAACCAATGTTTAAACCACCAGATCGATAAATGTCATATAATATGTAGAGCGACGAATACAAAAGAAGGCAATATAAAACTCACAGTGTAGCTGTAGAACTCCAAAGTGTTGGTGAGCTTATAAGATATAATAAGACTTGGTTGTGACTGCAGAACTTGTTCTACTCTCACTTTAAATGGCCGGCAAACTCCTTCAAAAATTCTATCCAGAACAAATGTGAAATCAGATTCTGCTGCCTTTCGGGCAATATTCTCAGAGGTATTCTTTGCGTTTGATTTATGGTCAGCTGCGTCTATATCAAATAAAGCATGAACCAATTCTCTTTCTGATGCCAAAGCCTGCAGCCAAAACAACATTTTACATTAGTAAAGAAATAACGATAACAGGATATTTAGTCAATTCACACACATGATTATCTATTGTTGTGTGTAGCAAACAAACCACTATTCTGACATCAGTCGCATGAGGATAAAATGAGGGTACCATAGGAGAAGAAAATGTGGTCACAAACCTGATGTAGCCACCCAAGCATGTCTCCCACATATCGTAAGGGGTCATGGGCATGAACTTCTATGGGTCTAGGCATTCCTCCAGGTCCTCCACGTGTAAGAGCACTAATAAACCTTCTAAATAACGCATTGTGCCTCAGATTCCCTACCTATATGATTTGACATAGTTCATAAGGAGCTCAACAAACATGCCCCATATAGCCGTATCGTAACAGTTTCACAGAGACTTAGACTTCAGTGAAGCCAAAAGACTAACCTCCTCTGCACAATATTTGAAGAGCACGGGTCTTTCTTTGAGACAGCGAACAGCAGTCCTCAAAAGCTCACTCACCTCTGGGTTATCCGTATCACCCAGTTTCCTACACTCAGCCTGAACCCACCTAGAAAAATCAAGGTTCTTTGGTTACATTTGATACCTCAAACTATGGAATTCTAGGCTCACAGCAAAAACAAAATCTTAATAATGAACATTCTTCTTTAACAGCCAGTACTGAGTTTTTTTGTTGGCCCTATACGGATTTAGAAAAGGTGACCCTTTTTAAAAACAAATTATCGTCCTACATACCATGAAAAACTATCAATGAGGAAGTCATGCTAAATCCAAACTCTTAAGTTTCTACCATCAAGTCTAGAAAAACAGATAATGTACCTGCAAAGGCGCTCATATGCTCCTTCTTGATACACAGCCATCATATCCATCAGTTCCAAACCCGCACGCTGCATACAAGTCCCATACATTCAATACTAACCACGACGATCCACTTTGCATGAAAACTAAACACAATTTGCGAAAATCTCACCTGATGATGCGTCCTAAGAAGTAATTTGCAATTGGAATGAATTTCCTGAACATGAGACAACGCTTGGAAGAAATTCTCATTCAATTCATCTTCCCTAAGCGCTTTAATCTGCCAAAATCACATTAAACAATCAACAATCATTTCATATTCCAGAGATCTAATCACCATTAAGGTAATGATTACAAGACCTCACTTACCTCTTCATTCGAAAGCTGATAATCACGAAGAAAACAGTTAACGATCTCTTGCCTCTGAGTAGTAACCTCAAGCTCTTGCTTTAACCTCTCAGTAGTACTAATAATATCGCCAGTGGTAGCCGCAGAGCTGCTTAGCGCCGCCGCAATCTTATCGCAACAATCAGCTAAAGCATTCACTTCCTCCTCCACACGATCCAATGCGATCTGTGTCGAATCAGCCGCGTTAAGGAACTCACTGTTGATCTGAAGCGCTCGCTTCTCGATCGTCGATCTGAGATTCCGCCGTGCGTGAGCACTGTTCTCATCGTAGAATGAGGATAAAGCGTTAAGCGACGCCACCAGATCCGGACTATCTGTACGACATTCCAATACCTTCTTCAATTTCCGAGAAAGTCCCGGTGCTAATCCCACCGTCGACGCCATTGTTACTCTGTTTCGTTTGGGTTTCTTCTACAAACGATCTCCGAGCATTGCCTTCTTCTTCTCCGATCTCTATGATCTTCCTCTTGCAGAACGGTCTGATCTGAAATGATTCTATGGGTCGAAAACCCAGTAAGTTGGGCCCAAATATGGGCCTCTTATAATGGCCCAACATCAGATAAAGGATGAGGCCGATGTCTATAGCAAATTTACGTTTGTTAATCCTGAAATGTTGTGGCACCAAACCTTATTTAGGATTTACTAGAAAACTTCTTTGGTTGTTAAAAATAATTTCATCATCATTGGTTATATAAGGTGTTTTCAATTTACTTATACAAATTTTGTTTTTGTCAAATCTCGATATTGCGATTCCGAAGCAAAAATGGCGATGATGTGACCTTACAATGATCTTTATTCCAAAGTTATGCCAAATCGTGGTTCCGCTACTCCAACACAAACATTGTAACTTTGGAAAATATTGATCCAATTGTTTCAATGCAAACTTACAATTATTGAACTCTACGTAAGATCATGTATTAGTGATTTCTAACGTTAAATTACAATTTGTTTGCCAATTTGACGCAAAATATAAATTTGTAGTCGGATGAAAATTTTCAAAATGTTTATTTGTGACATATGATTCACAAAAAAACCATTAGTGACAACGTAAAGTCGGGTTTCTAAAAAAAAAAAAAAAAAAAAAAAAAAGGTCGGGTTTCTACTATTTTCAAGCAAAATCATGATTCTAGAACCAATCATGTTATAACTTAGTTGAATTCTATCGGTCCATTTGTTATTATTAGTAGATAAAGCTCATTTGCACCCAAAAAGAGTTTCATAACTTTGTTAACCAAAAGAAGGGAACCTATATTGATTTTAATTAAAACTTAAAAACACTATACTACAGCTTGAGTACTTAAAGATTAACCATCTTTATAACCTATAAATAAGCATTACGTTTGAACAAATCATATGCTTTTTAATTAGTTTTGTTAATAATGGGCGGTGCAAAGTTAATTAAGGATTGTGTAAGAGTGCAAAGAATAATTAAACGAAAAGAGGCAAAAGGGAAAAAAAAACAATGGTGGACGAGTTGTGCTAGCTACATCACAAGATGATGATTAAGACAAATAATGATTAGGGCTATAAATATTCCCAAGTGGGTTTACGGGACCGACCAGGATGGTCTAATATCCTCGGAAAAAACACACGCCTATGTCTCTAGTTATATGACTAATTAGGCATTTAAATATCAAAAAGAATTATGCCAGACAAATCAAAAATGATTTCAGAGAGTATATATATTCATGACATCAATGTCGCATTCATGCTCACGAGTCACGACAAGGATCGATCACTGTAAATATATACAGCATTTACTAAAAAGGATTGGTTAAACATGTGTAATCTAAAAAAAGAAAAAAAACATGTGTAATCTGGTTTGAAACTATATGACTAAAGGTTTTGCATACTAATGACTTGTTATTAATACCATCATATTTTTATTTTTTGAAAAAGTTTAATACTATCATATTCATATCTAATATCTTTATTTTGGGTTTAACTTTGTATATCTAGTTGGAATTTAAATATACAATAGAATCCACAAAAAGAAACAACTAACTCATGATAATTTAGTGGTTAAAAAAATGAAGTTTGGAAAAACAAAATTCAAAATTTTCTAATGCACATTCAACCATAAAAGTTCAATATCCTACGGGAAGCTTGAGATCTTCTTAATTGTAACCATAAGATGAAAAAGAAAATCATATATGTATAAATTGAAGTGATAAAGTTTAACTAAAAATCCTAGTCGAAAACCGAAAATAATTTTTTCATATATATTAATTATTAATATGTGTGTGTGTGCATCGCACTACAATGATATGATATGTTAAGATGGTCAACCTCACAATGATATCAAAAATTGCATCAATACTTTCCTCCACTCACAAAAATAATTGTTTGGGTAACTAAGTAATCATTGAACACGTATTTTTATAGTAATGACTTTTTACTATAGTAGATAGTATTACCCGCCGTTTTTTAATTCGTGGGATTATATTCGATTCTAATGTGCACCATGAGTATTTGAATATTATGTGACCGAAGGTTGTTTTTGTTTTAATTAGGGTTATCTAGAATCGGATGTATTAATTAGATATACTTTTTTCATTAAAAAAATATTAGGTCTAATTAACATAAGTGGATTCTAAGAAATGCGATGTATGTGATATAAAAATTAACAATTCGGCTGGCTATATATATTTTTGAAAGGCTAAATCTATTAATTAAGAAAAACCCAACAAAAGAAATAATTAAATAATAAGATACCTTGACACAAAGAGTGGAAATTTAATAATTAACTAGATTACAATCGAATAAAATCAGCAAATGAACAAAAGGTCGACTAGTGATTTGACCATAAACATGAATGTAATCGTCTTTATTCGCGAGTATATTTAGAAAAAATTTAGAGTATAAAGATGTTTAACACAAGAAAATTCTATGATAATTTTTTATTTTACAAAAGAAAAAGTATATATAAATTTAATAAATAAGAAAATAATTGATCACATAGCCGCACTAATGAAAAAAAAATACTGAAAACATGAAAACTCAAAATCTTGATCGAAAACCTTACAATATTTTTCTGATTAACGCAGAAGTGTTTACACTCTATAATATTCTTTGAGTCCAGGTTTTGGTGGACGTACAAATCATATTATGCGTGTCTGAATAGAGTGTAGCATCCTTAATGAGTTTTTCTGTTTAACAAATAAACATAGCAAATCTTTGAAAAAATAATCAAGTAGTAGTGATCTAGTGGTCTAGGTCAGAGATTAATTCCTCTCAAAAGTAAAATTTACTGAAATCATTTTATTTGATCAGTCGAAATGGTACTATATATTTTAGCTAGGTTCATTAGAACATCCGGTGAAAAAAAGTTACTTGACGACTACATTTTCCCTAAGATAATTAGTCGGATGGTAAAAGTATGGATCACTCCTGATTATTAAAAAAAAAAAAATATATCCTTGAAAAGTACATATAAAATTTTCGTGTGACATAATGGTAAAGGAACAATTAATTAATCACGTGCGAGTGATTAATCCAACTATGGGTTGCTAGGAAAAAAAGACAAACAAAGACACATTTGATCGGTCTCTCACGCTTTGTCCGGTAGATTAATTTCATATACGTTTCCCACAAAGGAAAAAAAAAGCTGCTTTACATTGACACGATGAATACGAATCTGATATAGTTGGTTTATATGATGTAGTTGTTGATTTCTTTGGATATTAATTGAAAAATTAGTTGATTAGGTTTAATAGAATATGAGAGTGCTGAGGAATAGAATTTTAGGTATAGAATTTTTTAAAAGTCATCACGTCCAATGTATAATGAGACTATATATTTACACTAGATTTTATAGTCTAAAGAATTATTAGAATTTTTTTTGCAGTCACTAATTTCACATAGTATATAGTATTAATAATTATGCGAGATACTATACATTTTATTTAGTTATATTTGTGAAAGTTTATGCAAGTTATAATTTATGATATTAATGAGGCTATATATTTACATTAGATTTTATAAAGACATATTACAAAGTTTGATCATTTTAAACTGATTCATATTGAAATCAAATATATATTATATTTCCTATTGTTTGTAAAAAAAATTCAGTTTAATTTAATGTTTTTTACCGTAATTAAATTTAAACTCGCTCTTTCAGTAATTAAATTAAAATTTGTCTACTTACGAAATCAATCCTAAACTTTATTTTAGACAAAATGGTTTTAGTCTAAGCATTCTTTTCTCTGTTAGGATTGGTGGGTTTGATCATTGTTCAATTATGGTAATTAACTCCCTTAAATAAATAACTTTTGATAATAAAAAAATAATTGATTTTTTTTGTTATCTCTGCATAAATTATAATAAATTTAGATTTCATTTATGGGGTCAATGATCAAAAGTAAATGAAAATACAGAAACTTGGAATATTTTGAAATTATCTCGTCGCTTCAAAGTCATAAGGCTATAAAGTATGAGCAAGATAGGTGTGACACATGATAATAAACATAATAGCAATGCGCGCTTAATTTCTTTTTTTCTTTTTTGTCAACAATGCGTGCTTAATTTCTATTCATATCATATTTGAATTAATGTAAATAATATGATTTGCTATACACTATACTCTATATATAGATGTCTAGATGCATAGGCATCTATATTAAGTATTAACACTAAAACATACGTACGGTCGCTAAAAAAAACACTTAATTAACAATGATCGTATCCACTACGATTATATTCACGTTAAAATCCATCGCTAATTCTACTAATAGTTACAGTTTAGAAAAATATCAATTAACACATGTAATGATTCATCACTTGGTTCAATTTATCATGTAAAAATAGAACTTTTGAGATGAGAGGGTTTTCACGAGTTTTGTAATCGATGTGGTTAGTCTACACCTGGCTGAGAATAAGATCTCAAAAGTTCAATGAGATTATGTCTACATATAATCAATAAAAGATCATATTAATTATAAGTTACACTTAGTAAGTACACAATGTGATTATGTCTACATCTAAATAATCAGTAAAGATCATCAATAAATTACACTTAGTAAGTTACACAATGAGATTCATACAAAAGCATTAAACTTTGAATAACACTCACTAAGAACTATGCGCCTCTACAATGTTCTTCATGTGTTTGTCTCTTTAAGCTTTCATCCATGTGTTCTCTCATCAACTTTCTGAGATCTCTCAAATGTATACTCATTCTAGAAGGACGTAACTAGCTCGTTTTTCCGAGACTCTCTTATCTTTAAGACCAAGCTCTATTGTGAGAAACATGTTCTATCATCTGCGGCTCTCTCTCTTTTGCCATGCCGCACTCACACAACCATCACACGACCTTGCATGCAATTTCGCTATGGCCAACTTGTTTTCCGCATTTTTTCCCCTGCCATCTTAGCTGTTTTTCTTTTACTGCTTCTTGTCGGTTCTAGTGGCCCTAAAAGCAAGATATAATGTTGCCAAATTTTTGATGGGAGACTTCTCAAATTTAATTTTAGCGACATAATGGTGACATGTAAGGGAAGGATTAAAAAAAAAGATTGAATGAAGAACTTATATTTTATTGTTACTTTTTTGTTTATTAATTTTAATTTTTCAACATGTTTGTAATTATGAAATTAATTATTTCTTTTGATTTTTTTTAATCTAAAATTTGAGTCCATGGCAATTTATCTAAAAAATCACAAATTTATTACATTAATTTTTCTTTTTACTTTTTACCTAGCGATGTATTAGCAACGAAATAGTAACACCTTTCTTTTAATATACAAACTAATGTTTCTATTTTTTCTATATATAGTGAAAATGTTTCGTCAAAATTTTACTGACAATTTACACACAAAAAAAAATCAAAGATTGATCGCCAAAATAATATGTACATAATGCCTATAAATAGTCTGCGTAATGTTTATATAGTTTCAATGAAAATGATATGTATAGGTTGATATAAATATATATATATATATATATATATATATATATATTTATGTATACATATGATTCCTTTACTCCATCTCCGGTCTATTTTTATAAATAACATCAAGTACAATTATTTAATTTAGACTGATTTACTCGGCTCTTTATATATAAGAAAATTAATATAATTATTTAATTTAAATTATTGGTTAGGGGTTGAGGGGATGAGGGGCCAGAAAATCAAATGAGAAGAGACAAACATTACTTTGAAAGATCTTCTTTTATCACTTTCTTCCCATCTTGTCTTTCGTATACATACATATACACACATCATGTCATGTTATTTTGGCGCATGTACTTTCTATTCTAGCCAAATTTGTTTGGTAAAATTCTGAGACATGCAACTATTTGAATCATTGGAATGATATACTATTTTCACGTGTTCATGTTTTGAAAACGTATTTCTACGTTTTTTTTAATCGGCAATAACTACATTTTCTATATATATACTATAGTTAATACCAATTTTTTTTGTAAGATGAAAGTTCTTCTACCTCTTTCTTGTTGACTTAATTTTTGCTTTAGAAATTAGAGTTAGTTATTCATCTCAATTAAGCTGTCTCAGTGCCTCTCATACAAGGTTACATGGACTATTATTTTTTGTTTTAATACATAGAAAAAAAAATTGCATTTTCATTAATCTCAAAGTCAATATATGCATAATCGCATGTTGAGTTGTTGACCTAACAAACTCTCAACAAAAGAAAAAATCAACAATAAGAAAAGAGTAATATAGTATAAGATTATCATAAGACTCTCTAATAGCATAGTTAATTCTATAGCCTCTTTCACAAGTTAAGGTAAATTTTTAATAGTCATGTAAAAATTCTTAATATTCATCATCATGATACAATTATTTACGATAGGAAAAACCAATAGACAAAAAGATGATGTGAAATGAAGAAGATAATATAAATAAAGTGAGTTATAAAAAGATAAAAGAGACGATGATTGGTGAGAGTGTCACAAAATTTCTGATCTCATTTTGAGTGCTCTCTTAGCTAACATCGAAGATTGCATCCCACCCTTACTCCCACTTTCCACGCGTGTGTGTTTTTGTTTTCTCTTTCTATCTCATTTCACATCCTCTCTCTATATAGAAAACTAATACTATAAAACTCCCAATTTATTTATTTATTAAAATAAAATCTCCTAACTTATATCACAAATTCATAATGCTTCGATTACAATGAACTGAACAAAAAATTATACTAAAATCATCAAGTGACATTATATAATGGATGCAGTATATTGAGCACATTCATATGTACTATGGGTTTGGCTCGAGAATTTTTGAGTTTTCCGAAATAAATTTGCGGGTTTGGTTACCGCAAGTGAGACGTTTTGGATATATAGTAATTGGGAGAGTTCATATTAAGAAACTTAATTAAGCCGATACTGGATCCGGTTTCGCGACCGTGGTGACAAGTCTTGAGTCATCTTCTTCCCTATATTTTATAGTGTCTTGTTGCGATTAATTGCTTGGCATATTCATTGTATTCTAAATACTCTATCTCAATATAAATTTATGATGATTCGAAAATCTAGATTAGACAGCACACATTTGAGAGCTAGTCGTATATGTGTTTGAGAATGTTTGTGTAAATCATGATGTAATTGTTTGAAAATCTCGATGTTTAAGATAAATATTTTGTTGAGGGAACAATCATTTACAGCAATTTATTATGTTTTGAAGAGAAAAGCAATTGTCTTACCAAATTATCGAGAAAAAGGACAAACCATATAATTATAGCGAACCAGAATTTCATGCAATAACACATAGATACGTAGCCAACACCAAACCTGGGAAAGGTGTACGACCTCACCTTCTGATTATGTTAGCAACTTAGACAATAATGTTTGTTTTGATATTTCCAGATTTTCTTTCTTTGTTAGAGGATTTTATTTTCTAGGTTACTCATATTGCGTTTGCGTGCACTATATATATATATATATATAAAGTATTTTATAACAAAACAATTATAATAATTTAATCCAACCCATCAAAAATTATATTAATCTTGGTAAAAATATTTCGTAACTAAAATATACCAAAAATGTACATTCTTTTTGGTCGACAGTAAGATTTACAAACTTAAAAAATTATTAAAATGAAAAAAAAAAACTCAAAATTTTTAAATCATTATAGAAATAATATTAGACCAGAACTTAAAACTAAACTAAAAAAAAATTATAGATCAGAGGATGAATTAATAATGTTTTAACTTTTCATTCGTTATTTATTTTAATTTCATAATTTGATATGAGATTATTTAATTTTAGAATTAATAAATTCTTCTTGTTATGGCTTTTCGTTCCTCATTCTTCTTTCTATTATTCAGATCGGATCCGAATTCAAATCTATGTCTTACGAAGTAACTATAAATGTTAAAAAATTAGTTCCGATCCTTAAAAAATGGATCCAAAACCCATTCTTAGTTGACAACATTTTTCTCACAATGAACAACCTTAATATAATGGCAAATCTTGAATGTTTCACATTTACATGATTAACTATAAGACTTATAAGATTCATTATAAATATATACCCCTTGATCACTGATTCGTAGACCCTAGCCGCTATACGTGAGTGTAACTATATACTGCGTCATTTGTTTATCAACACTAAATGGTGCAATGGTATGGTCTTAGACTCTTTCTTATATATAGACTAAAACAGAACAATAAAAAAATTACTAGAATCATGATAGATGAATCCTAGACTAGGTGGAGAAACTACGAAGATATAATATAACCACTAACCTAATTATGTTTTACCTACGTATACTAAATACTTGCTTTTGCTTTTTATAGTAATCAAATAAGTAAGTTTTAGTAGAATCAAATTTCAATTAGTGGCTAGGTCACATCTACCCCTTGTTTGAACAATATTAATTAATTTAAACGTAATCAGGACCTTACATGAGAACAAGCACCCACCACTAGCGTGTCAGAGTGCGTGACACGTGTCGATTTCTGAACTAATATTCAAACTCACTAAATGACATTTTCTCCACCACTGGGACACATATATCATCATTTTACTTTACTTAATTACTGTTTTTATAATAATCACTATTATCCCTAATTCAATAATTCATACTTGTATATATTTGATTCTGAAATTAAATACGACTAGACTCATGAAATAGATTCTCATACTTGTAAAATACTTTTTACAGTAATAATTCAATATTTATAAATATAAGTGTATCATTTTATTTTATTAAAAAAAACAAAGTATATCAATAATGTATATAATATAGAGTATTTACACTAGATACCCTAAGACCACAAAGTATTTAAGTCAAAGGAGTAGTGGCTTTTTCGTAAATAATTTGTGTGTTTGGTTTATCTTGAAAAGACCATTATACCCCTATGGTTGTAGAGTCTAGCAGTTGCACCCAGACATAATTGCGAAACGAAACTCCGGCTTATGTGTCGTTTGATATTTGTTAAAAGCGACAGTTTCGCTTTTGCATTTATTGATTTCGTTGCTTCTCTATTTGAAATTTGAATTCTCCGTTCTTCTCCCTGTGTGGAAACCGAAAGCGAGAATCTTTAAGTCCGGCGATTTGAATAGTGAGGTTCGATGGAAAACCTGCCGGAGAGAATCTTTAAGTCCGGCGAAGAGCCAGACGGCGATAGGGTTCACAAATACTTCCAACTCCAATACCTAAACGATTTATCGGAGCATCTGGAGGCAGACGAAATTTCGAAGATCAGAGGCTCGCGGCTGGGCAAATTGTTCGATATCGGGAAAAAGTTTTCTTTTTCCAACAAACTCTGTTTGTTTTTGCTTACAAGGCAGTTAGCAATCCAGAAAAAGCATGAGATTTGGTTTGTTTTTGCGGGTAAGCCGATTAGGTTTGGTCTGAGGGAGTTTGCATCAGTGACGGGTTTGCGGTGCGATCCAATTTCAATTGGAAAGGCCGATGGAAAAAAGAAGGTGGTGAGTAAGAACAAGATAAAGAAGAAATCAACTGAAGCCCCTTACTGGTACACTTTGTTCGCGAGGAATGAAGAGGTGACACCGGAGATTTTAATTAAACGGCTTAAATCTGGCGTTGTCCGTGACCCCGACATCCGATTGAAATATGCTTTATTGGTTCTGATTGATGGTGTTTTGTGCCCTCGATCTTTGAATATGAAGATCCAAGAAGAAACCGTAGAAGTGTTGAGGGACGTTGACAAATTTCTTAATCATCCTTGGGGCAGGATATCGTTTGATATGACTATGTCATGTATCAAGTCTCGAAAAGCTTCTGGGCTTGCCCAAACAAGCTTTGCTGTTCAAGGTTTTGTGCATGCGTTGCAACTAGTTCTTTTAGAGGCTGTCCCTGACATTGAGAAGAGCATGCCGGTTGATACTCCTGTCTTCGTTGGCGAGGATTCCGAAGAAGAAGCTGTAGTGGTTGGTGCTGTGGCATTGGCAAAGTTAAAATTGGAGCCAATTTGGGTGATAGACAGTCAAGCAGAGGTTAGTGATTCAGTTCAATGTCACCACATGTTTAGTTTTATCGAGGCATTCTTTTTTGTAGCCTGCTATAGTAGTTAATAGATGTTATTGGTTGTTTGCAGGCTTCTGTTGAATCTATTATTCCTCTTGATGATGCTGTTGTTGGAGACGATTTGTCTTGGTCTGACGAGGTGGAAGATGTGAAAGTTGATAATTTGGTTAGGTTAGTTCAAGAAGGCTACCAATGGTCTGGTGATGAATTTGGAGGTGGTGTGGTTGTGTCTGCGCTTCCTGTAGAACCTAAAGAAAAAGCAGAAGGGAAAAAAGTTGTTAAGTCTAGGAAGAGGAAGAAGTCTCCTGTTTGTGGCAGCAGTAGTGATGGTAGCCAGCCTGTACCATTTTCTGAATCCCAAATGGAGTGGTTAGCAAAGCAAATTAGTTCGCAAGTTTCTTTAGCTGTTAGTAGCATGGAGGATCGCCTGGTGTCTCGTTTAAAAGGGAAAAGTGGAGCTGGGCCTGTTGGTGGTAAGATTGCTGCTGCTGGAGCTGTTTCTCCTGTTGCCAAGGGTAAGGTCAAACCCTCTAGCCGTGGCAAAAAGGCAGTTCTACCCAAGCGGAAACGGATTCGTGTTGATGGAAGGTTGAGGGAGATTAGAGATGATGATGAGACTGAAACGGCTACTGTCCCAGTAGGGGATGAGTCTGAAACGGTTGGTGGCAAAGGAGGGGATGAAGGAGGGGAGGATGTTAGAATGGGTACTCAAGAAGGAGAGGCTTCTGTTACTATGGAGGATGTAGAGACTGAAGAAAGAGGTGGCAAAGGAGGGGATGATGTTAGAACGGCTAGCCAACAAGGAGATGCTGAGGAACATGTTGATGTACATCCGGATGATACTGTTAAAGCAGTGCTTGATTCTCTGAACCTGCCTAGTGAAGTGGAGGTTAGTTATTCACTATAATGTTAACACATGTGTATATGTATCGGGTCATTATTGTTCGTACCATGATATAGTAGTTAATAGTGTTTTGTTTGTTAGCAGGTCTCTGAGAATTTAGCTCCTGATCCTCAGCAGGAGGATGTTGCTGTTCTCAGTGGAGATGATTGTAATGACCAGCAGGCTGCTGCGAAAAGTGGGGATGGTTTTAATGACCAGGATGGTGCTGACAAAAGTGGGGATGGTCTTAATGACCAGGATGATGCTGCCAAAAGTGGGGATGGTCTTAATGATCAGGATGCTGCTGCCAAAAGTGGGGATGGTATTAATGACCAGGATGCTGTTGCCAAAAGTGTGAATGATGTCGCTGAATGTCAGGGGAAGGAATCTAGTGAGGCTGGAACTCTTGCTCTCTTCCCGAGTGGGGCTTCTGTTGGTTTAGAGGAAAATGTGTCAGGCGAAGGGGATGCTATTGATAAGAAGTGGTTGGAAATTGAGAAGTTTTTTGCGGATGGCGGGTAATGTGTCCATCTATTTCTGTCTATGTCTAGGAATTCGTGAAAATATATGGTTAGTTTTGTTTATATCTTGACATATTGATGTGGATCTTGTCAGGAAATATCTTTTTGGGGGGAGCTTATTCCTCCTAACCAAGGACGTGGAGGAGATTGTTGGACTACAAGTTGTATGGAAACCATGGGTTAGTATCTAAATCTTCTTTTCTAATTAATGTTGTTTCATATCATGTGTAAACCTTTTGCTCTCTTGTTTGTAGATGATGGATGCATTTATCAAGTATTTCCGTGATAAGTGGGCTACCTTAGAGGTTGGCTTAAATCAACCTAAGGTGGTTTTCCAGGGGACAAAATTTGCTTCCCATATCCTTGGTCATCGAATCAAATTTGAGAAGTCTGTGAAGAAGAAGTATGTATTTGACACAGATTTGATGGCGTGCCTGCCTCCGGATTTTGATACTCTCTACTTCCCATTCAACTTTGACAAACAACACTGGGTAGGGATGTGCCTTGATATCAGGGGGAGATATCTCTATGTGTTTGATTGCAACCAGAAGGTGCGTCGGGACACTAGGCTCCGGAAAGAAATGGAACCTTTGTTGGAGATGCTCCCTTTCGTTGTTCGTCAAGCGTCGCCTGAGCTGATGAAAGCAGTCCCCACTGACCCATTCATCCTAAGCAGAGACACACATCTTCCGACTTGTCTACACCCTTCGGAGAGTGGCCTAATGTCTCTTTTGTTCATAGAGAGGCATGTAGTAGGTGGGATTGAGGCAGCTAGAGGGGTGAGGCCTGAGGAGTTGGCTGTTCAAGCGAAGCAATTGCTTATTGAGATGTATGATGTGTATGCTGAGAAGTGAATTGTTGGTTTAGGATTTGTCCTTGTTCTTATTGGAGTTTCTAATTGTCTGTCTTAGGATTTGTTACTGAATAATTGAAGTTTATTTAATAATTTATCATGGTACGCGAGATTTTAACGCGGGATTTATATTTATATCTAGTTATGATCGTATGTATCTAGATTTGGAAAATGTTCATATCAACTGGATAACAGAACAGTTTTATTACTCTTTCAACTTTGCTTTAAAATTCTCATTTCATTTAATAATTTATCATGGTACGCGAGATTTTAACGCGGGATCTATATTTGTTTCAAGTTATGATCGTATATATCTAGATTTGGATAATGTTCATATCAACTGGAAAACAGAACAATGCATTTACTCTTTCAACTTTGCTTTAAAATTTCTCATTTCATTTAACAATTTATCATTGTACGCGAGATGTTAACGCGGGATTTTTATTTGTTTCAGGTTATGATCGTATGTATCTAGATGAGATTTGGATAATGTTCATATCAACTGGAAAACAGAACAATGCATTTACTCTTTCAACTTTGCTTTAAAATTCTCATTTCATTTTGTTCATTACAAAGTTAGACAAAACACAAACAAACAAAAAAAAGAAGAGAAACCACCAAACTACCTAACTACACTAGTAACCAAGAACAAGTTTCTGGTTTTTGGTCTTACGGAACATTAAGATAACAATTGCAATGACTGTTATACAAAGGCTCACCAAGCACAATTTGGTCATCAATTTCCATCTCTGAAATTCCTTTTTGCTCAAAATTCCATCTTCCTTCAATTCGTTCATCAAACTCTTTAACTCTGCAATCTCCAATGCTACCTCAGATTTGGCATTGTTTACCTCGCTATCAATGATGGAAATCTTCGGTATAACATCTACAACCTCCTCGTACACACAATCTTCGACCCATTTAAACAAATGGTCCTGCAATTACATCGAAAATCATTTTCCGACCAAACACAAACATTTAATAACAATTATACTTACATCTTGATTGGTTGGACAACGGAAGAAAGGTCTTCCTGGGTTCTTCTTCGTGCTTGATGTATAGATGACGAGCTCTCGCCCGCAGTGACACTTCGTAGGAAACCCACGATTCACACGTCCTCCATCTTGAACACTCGAACTCCCAGAATTACAACTCATAACTATAGAAGATGGTGATTTAGTGTTGAACGGCAGATAATTGATTTTTAGGGTTTACGTTTTGATTTGGGGATTTCTTAGGATAAGGATTTGAGAATCGAATTGGATATTTTTAGGAGCTTAGAGTAAGTCGCAAACGACGTCGTCTTTGTTATTCCCTTTAATGTCACTTTATATTTGAAATATTTTAAACACATATTTATTTATATCATGGCACAAGGATATATATCGGCGTACAAGTTGAGATAGCTCACATAAAAGTTTAGAAAACCAATACAAGTAGCATCTCTCGCACACATTTATTAATATCATGACACAGCAATATATACCGTGCTACATGTTAACATAGCGCACAGAAAAGTAAGGCAAACCAATACAAGTAGCATTCCTCGCACCTTGCTTCGATGGTGTGAATTTCAGAACAACCTGGTATTTCTGTGTGCCATGAATTGGCGTATGAGTTAAGGTGGAGGCTTCCCATTTGTTTAATTTTCGCAAATATTGAGTCGCCCATGGCTAGGACGGATCCCCAATCTTTCTTGTATAGTTTTGATGCGTATAAATTGGCAAGCTCTTCCTCTCCTGAACAAATGGACAAGACTGCCATAAGGAATGTTGATTCCTCAACGTGATTTAGAGCTTTAAAGATGTGTTCCCGGGCAGCCTTAATATCATTTTCCCAACACGCAATCCGGAGGCCCTCTAAATAGTGTGCTTCTGGTTGTCCTTCGGCCAGCGCAACCTCGAACTCGTTGCGGAGAATTCCACCTTTCTTTATCAAGGATGGTTGGTCTAGATATTTCCTCATCATATTTGTTTTTTGTTTAGGTATATTTGGATGTTTAGTTCTTCGAAATGGACCCATTTATATATTGCAATGGGTTAGGTAGATAGTAATGCAAAGGGGTAGGTAGGAAATGATGGGAAACGTGTGAAGTAGCTTTAATTTCGGTTCTAACATGTGTCATTCCTATATGAGTCTCTTCCTATATTTGTGTCATTCCAATAGGTAGATAGTAATGCAATTGGTTAGGTAGGAAATTATGGGAAATTGTTCGGTAGCTTTAATTTCTGTTGTAACTTGTGTCATTCCAATATTTGTTTTGTGGTCAATTCGATTTGATAACTAAATAGGTAGCCGGATATGTATTTTGTTATCCCGACACAAATCATAAAGGCTTTGATATGTAAATTGATAGAGGGACATTAACAAGGAAATAGCCGCTAAACCAAGTCATTATAAAAGTTATTTTACATTGTTTCCCTTGCTAAGAGAGGGGTAGGTCATAATATATTACAAGTACGAATGGGGTTGCGAACCCCCAAAAAACAAGAGTCGGTTACATCCTTCTTTAGTCACCAAAGTCGTTCGACCCAATCCGAACAGATAATCCCAAAAGACGCGTTCTTCATTCGTACTTTAGTCCCCGCAGTGCCGAGCTATACCAAAATGTGCAAGGTAGACTTGGTTTTTTATCTACATGCCCCCTGCATAATGATAAAAAAAAATTTGGTGACTAAAGTACCGGGTTAACAACATCCATATCCGGATATAAGGTGTTCAATATGAATTTTTCTGAATATGTTGAGGCTCTGTGGGACTTACTATATGGGCATGCGGCAAGTGGCCCTGTTGTGCCCCTTAGCCTTGCATCTTGAGCAAACATTCTGTCCTCGCAGCCCTTTCTTCTGAAAAATATAGATGGATACATAAGAATATACCGTGCTTTATAGCGATGTGTCGGATACATGTTTGTATAGCTGAATGTTGCGAGAGAGGTGGCTCTTACCTGAAACTCTCCGCGTGAGAAGAAGCGTTTTTTCTTTGGCCTCCCTGGTGCGCGCTTCGTGTGAGGTGGCAGCAAGTTCATTGAAGCAATATCCTCCGGGAGTTCGTGAAGACTAGAGAGCGCCGGAACGGGATTAATGGAATCCTTGTAAGCCATCACCCAATAACATGAGGTGTAGTGTACATCAACGAGAGAATGCATCGGAACCTGACATATAGAAGCGTTATTTCTACCTGTAGCACGCTATATGAATAGATAACGAAATATCAATACCTATAACCAGATATAAGTATTTATTAATAACTATATATCGGAACCTGATCAACGATAGCAGCAGCAACGGCATGGGGACAAGGGATTTTGAGAAAATTGAATTCCCTGCAAGTGCATGATCTCAGAGCTAGCTGGACATGGTATCCCCCCTTTGCCCCTCCGACAACATCGTATTCCCCCGTGTTAACCTTCCTCACGGCGAACCCCCCAGATTTCTCAAAGTTTTCTTGTAAGATTTCTCTTACCTTTGGTGTCAGCATAGTAGCCTCCTGTTTTGCAGTCTCCCGACGTATTGCGAACCAAGACATGAGAGTTTTACGCACAAACTCAACGATGTAGACAATTGGAAACTCTCGAGCTTCTTTGAGAACGGCATTGAGAGACTCAGCCACATTACTTGTCATCACATTATAGCGTTCTCCAACGAAGTAGGATCTTGCCCAGTGGCCAAACCCGATTGACTTGAGATATGCTCCACATTCGGGGGATACCCGGCAAATCTCTCCAAACACTAGGTGGAAGTCCGTGATACGGTATGCCCGTGCGGCCCTCGACACCAAGAAAGAAAGAGTCTTCGCCTTGAAAATGCTTGAGATATTACGTTGCAAGTGGACTACGCATGCCGCGTGTGCTGCATTTGGGAAAACCTAGGACATAAACAAAAGATAATAGCCATGTTAGCCAGGTATATAGGATTGTAGATTGCTATTTTGCCATATATCATGAAATACCCAGAAATGTCGTATACCTTCCTGAGAGACGAGTAGATGGAAGAATGCCTGTCTGAGACGAAAGTAACAGTTGGATCATTGGGTAGTATTTGCCTTAACATTGTCAGGAACCACTCCCAAGCCCTATCGTTTTCACTGTCCACGATTCCAAAAGCCACCGGGAAAATTTGAAAGTTTCCATCTTGGGCGCTCGCTGTGATCACGCAACCACCGTAATTTCCTCTCAGATGCGCACCGTCTATGACTATAACCTGCGCACCGTAAGTTCATACACATTTTTATGGTTTCAAGCAAAGAAAAAACGTCCGATATTTGTCACTGTGACGGGACATAAACAAACATAGCAGGGGATATGTGTCTGTGACTATTACCTTGCGCATGAACTTGAGGCCGTTTATCGAGGCAGCTAGGGCGAAGAAGAGGTACTTAAACCTTTGGTTTCCCAACTCATCCACAGTTGTTTCCAGTGCAGTTAATGTCCCAGGGTTGGCAGCCTTAAGAGCATGCAAGTATGCCGGTAGAAGAGAGTAGCTATTGCCCATTGAACCTCTTGCCCCGTCCATAGCAATCCCCCTAGCTCTCCAAGCTTTCCAATATGAGATTGGGACGCGGTGGTCATTTAAACAGATCCTTTGAACGTCCCCTGGTCTTGGTCCGGTCCCAGCACCCATGTATTGCGGCCTCATGAACTCACCCACAACTCTGGCGGAAGCTTGTTTGTGGTAGTTACTACGGGCTTCAACGCTGCAAGTGTGTTCCAGACAAGCACTACGGACTTGGTAGTTGTCCGAGTCTTCAAGTCGGACGACATACACCCGCCAGGGGCAGCTGTCGGCAACACAGTTGAGGAGGACCACTTTCTTGTCTGACCGGGTGTGACGAAAATGGAACTTCCTTTGAAGTGCATGGATGGCCATTTTGAACTTGAAGTCCTCCTTGTTTTTATAAACCCGACCCACGAATATGTCATCTCCCTCGTACGTTGCATCGTCTATAGCTTGGTCGACAACTGTGTTTCCTGGTAAGACACGTGTGAATTTTCATCAAGTTGAGAAAAAATATCATATATAACATCTTATAACGTCAAAAATCGAGGTGTTATTAATATTTATAGCAAGATATTTACATATATAACCGAATATAAATAATGATAACAAGATATATGGTTTTATAAATAACTATAGTTTTAGATAGAAGGATATTACGACACTAAATAGCAGGACATACGTATATATAACGAAGTCATTACCTCCATCTATGTTGTTGTCCAGGACCGGAGCTGCGTCCCTGCCAAATACCCCCATCGATAAGTCTACGCCAAAGAAAGTGTTCTCTTCGTCAGCGTAGCTGGGAACTGTTGAGGCGGAGCCAACCTCTAGGTTGGAGATTTTTTTACTCATCAAACCATCAAGCCTCTCGTTCCAGGGGTCGGGTCTCTTGCTATCACCAGAGTTATCATCCGAGTCTGAAGATGGAAGTTCAACTACGACGTAATCTTCGTGTATCAATGTCGCTGATTGAGGCTGGGACGACGAACCCGCACTGTTGGAGAGCGTAGGTGATTCCGTTACAACTCCGGCGTCGTTCTTTCTGGTTACGAACAGAATGAGGTCAGCGACATCGACTTTCATGGACAGGAAGAGGTCCATATCGTTGTCCGTCTTGATGGTCTGAGGTCTAGTCGTCCCGTCATCGACTAGAAGCATCCACGATGGCCAACGGAAAGTCAGCTTTAGGCGGGTCTCCACGTCGCTGATGTTGTACTCCTGTTTTAGCATAGTGGTGATCGTATCTATGCCATCGCCTTCACGGAGCCTCATGTTGCGTTGTCTCTCATTCGGATCTTGCTCGAACCTCCATTTCCCGATAGCATCACGTTCCCAGTGGCCAATCTGCACCGCCACAACTCGATGTTCCAACTCCCGTATCAGAACCATAGTACCTGCAAAATTTGAATAACAGCTTTTGTAAGTTACAAATGTTATTCTTAGCATTAAATGAGACATCAGACATAAGTAACGGTTTTCAGTTAATCTTACCAAACCGAAGAGTAAATGCAGAGCTCTGTTTTTCCTGTGCCAAATCGAAGAGTTAATGCAGAAAAGGAATGAGTTTTTTCTGGTTTGGTGCGATATGGTAATGCCGGTGGTGGCTACTTCTTTATATAGAAGGTCAATGCTCAAGTTGTGTATCTCGTAAGATATCGAGATAATGCCTCAAGTAGCAAGGGGTCATCATTACATATCATTAAATTTTTTACACTGTACTGGTCATACAGGCATTGTGCAGAGCAACGCACGGAGCTCGATGGCTGTCTTTCGTGCTACAGTCTGTAAACGTATAACGTGATACGAACATATATATCAGGACATGATAGCATATAATGGGATGGGGGAAAGATATCGTGGTAAGATATCTCGTAGCTGTGATTTCTTGTCTTGCCATAATTACTTTTGCATTTAATGCTACTCCTGTAGCAACATGGGGCAGAGAGAATTGCCAAGCTCGATACGTATGTAGGGTCCGCCGCGATTACCGTGTATCGGATAAACGCATATATATCATGATACGTATCAAGGTTGCAACACACAATCTCTGCGCAGCATTAAATAAGTGGGGGCCCACCGAATATTGCATGATATCCCTGTCCCCTACGAAATTCTCGGAGGGAAAACTCCCGCATTTTATTTTCAGGGGTATTTTCGTCAGACATTTTTGAAACCAAAGAATTCTCTCTCTTGTTTTGCAAAGAAAAAAAGTGGTGTATGCCACAGCTAATTATTTGTCAAATAATTAGCATACAGCTAATTCACTCTATAATATATACAATTATTATATTCTTGATATATATATATATATATATAATATATAATATAAGCAAGTTGGTGGCAAAAAGAGGTGCCATCGGGAGAGGATGCGCACCAAAGATTTCTACCAAAAAAATGATTTCCAAATTAGTAAAAAATATTTTAAACGATTAATAATCAGAACAAATTTTTGAAAAGAAGAGAAAGAAAAAAGGCAAAGACTGTCTGGCTCCACTTGGAGTCCACACTAAAATATCAAAATGCTATGCGAAGATCTGAAATAGTACACATTATTTTAACGTATTAATATAAATATATTTTATATGAAATATATAATATATATGTACTGCGTATTTAATATTCTTTGAAGATAATTAGATGCCCTTTTCTTTATATTATCTGTAACTTAAATCAACGTATAAAGCGATCGATTTTAATATCAAACTCAAAATATGTATGGTACTTACTTAGAATCATGAATTAGCCGTTCGTGTGTATATATTTATAATATAATGAAACATGGTGAATCATTTTTTTTTTTTTTTTGGTTGAATAACAAGGTGAATAATTCTGTAATAGAGAGTCATATATACGAATATGCTATGTACTAAAAAGTCTAAAATAATGAATTATTTCTGGTAAATGGGATTTTTTTATATTAATGTTATCTCGTTTTGAGGATTCGTTGGTAGGGGAAAATATCATTAATTTATCTCAAAATACGAATGAAGTTGAAAGTGAAAGGATAAGTCTCTTTCACTGAGATTTTCTTAAACGAAAGAGGAAACAATTTATAATATATATTTGATTTAAACTTACATATTATGTAAACATTTAGGGTTAATTAATTAGTAATTAGTACTTGGACAGTAAAAGGGGATGCACAGCTTGAGGGTGTAATAGAACAAGATTTAAACCGATCAATCCATCTTTTTATGGTTGGAACTTGGAAGTAATTATATAACTTTCTAAAAAATATCGCAATATTCTTAAACATGATTAATAAAGCTGTAAAATCTCAAAGGTTAGTCATCTTTAATCAAGAGTCTGTTGACCCCCATAATTTACATGCTTATTTGGCCGCTACGTGATGGATGATTTGAGTTAAGTTTTCTTACTTGACCCCATGTCTCAGGTTAATCTTCTCCCTTTGACCCTCCTCTTGCAAAATTATTTTTATTATTTTTTTGTCTCTTTAGTCTTTTAACACATAACTCTGGTCATTTTTACATATTAGTCTTCGTTCTTTTTTCATTTATATATATTTGGAGACAAAAATCAATATATTTCATACCATATACTTCTGATTAATATTTACAAAAAAAGTAAGATTGGGAATGATGAAAGATATGAGACTACGCTTATATCTCATACAAAGAAATAAGTATTTCTAACATTATGTATCTATTTTAATCGAAAAAACAACTACAAGTTATGAGATTTGCAACAATAATGATATTATTTTTAGTTGTAGTTTACATATAATAAAAAGTCAAAGTAACACTTAAAATGCATGAAATTTGTAATGGTAATATTTTTTTCAAATAAATTAGTTAATATTATTATATAATTATATTAATATATGATCCCACAAATAACAAATTATTCTGGCTCTGCTACCGGTGGCTTTCATATTTGACGACAAAAAATATTAAAATTCGGGCATCCTTTGATATTCAAATAATATCTAGTCTTATATTCCGATTCATGCAAAGTTATAAGCTAGTGGGTTAATGGTTATATAACTCAAAGAATGACATTACATATATTTGAATTACATAAGAAATCAAAGAATCCGAATTTTTTATTGGAGAACTTTCCACGCGAGAGAATCAAGATGAGGAGGATCGTATTCGAACTATCATTTTACACCGCCCATAAGTAAATCTTCTTTTCCAAATCATCTTAATTCCCAATCTTCCAAGATATTATAATTTAATATGGACAAAATTTGCTAATGGAATTATTCTTATGGGATAAGGAAAACAACAAAATTCGCAATGCTCGTAAACGCAACGCGACTTCTCTAAACAAAACAATTAGCACAGTATGCATCTTCCAATAGTGTATTCTGCATAAAGCTTTGACCTTAGTATGATATATAGCCCTAACCAACAAAAAGAAGAAGTAATTCATAAAAAAAAAGTGACTGCAACCTCAGCTGATAAGACAATACGGAATAGCATCAAATATGCAAAATAAAAGTGATGGTTATAATTATAAGAGATTGAGAAATAAAATTGCAGAAAAAGTAATTAACTGAACAAATAATGTAGTTGGAATAACTTGGAGAACGAAAGGTATCAAAATGAATGTTACTTTTTAAAATCTTATGCAAATATGATCTCACATTTGTATAAATGTCTATTTGTTCACAGTGGATAAATATGATGAAATAACCGCAGAATATAATACCATATCCATAATATACAAACTATCATGCAAATTTAAAATGATCAGAAAGAAACATGCAAATTTACCAACACAACTTCCAAAGTATGATGGTAACTTCAAGCTCGTCTAAAGAATTAGAGACAGTTTTCTTTACTGCTTACGTTAGTGGATGTAATATCTGACTCATTTAGGAGTTTATTTTGTCCAAAACCCCCTGCTTTTAACTAATATAGAATACCCTAATCAGAAAAAAAAACATAAAACATGCAATTAGGTCTCTCAATTGAACTACTCGGCTCCAAACACGATTTTTCTTTTCCTTCATAAATCTGGTTCGGTTCGGTTCGGCTCTGATCAATTTTTTTTCTCGGATTTAGATCTTACAGCTTGATCCAGCCCAAAAATATTACTCTCTCCGTTTCAAAATATAAGACGTTTTAGTTAAAAGCACGCAGATTAAGAAATATCTACTTTTAAAAAGTTCAATCAATCATGAATGAGACTGCGTAATATAAATAATCAGAAAATATTAAATTAATATATAATTTGCATAGAAACTTGAAAACGTCTTACATTTTAAAACAAAATAATACCTCAAAACGTCTTATATTTTGAAACGGAGGGAGTAGCTATTTACAAGATCTAGATCTTGTGGTTACTTTTTAAAACAAACTGAATTTTGGCGTAGAACAATATTTTCTTAAAATAACTACGTTTGTTAATGAACCCCAACTCAAACAACTATGCAATGAACCTCTGAAAACTAGTCGCAAACAAAAGATTTATTATGTTATCCTTTTTAAATAATGACAAGTGTGAATAAATTTGATGAGCAAAATGAAAATTAGAAGATTTAGAAAGTATTATATATTGAAATTTTAAATTAGTCTCTTTAGGCCATCTCTATATATAAAAAAAGTCAAAGAGAAAAATAATGCACAAACATGGAGAATAATAGAATACATTTTTTGTGAAGTGACCTTAGTCTAGTGGCAGATGATAAGTCCACTGATGGACATGCACCATCACACCAGGGATCGAGTCCCGCTCCTTACAATTTGTAGGGATTAGGCTAATGGGCCGGCCAGTTGTGGCCCAAGGTTGACAAAAAAAAAAAAAATAGAATACATTTTTTAAATAACACAAGAGAATAAATAATAAAAGAACCAAGAAGGAATGTGTTCTATAATATTTTCATTTTCTGCAATTAGTAAAAAGAAAACTTATAATATAGCTCCACATGCCCCTATTGTTCTCTGTGTTGGCTCTTGCATTCAATGGCCAATAAGGTACTATTTGCAAGAATCAGATCCTTCTCTTAATCCACATATGACCTCTACATTAGCTTCGCCGAAATTGTGCAATGAAAATCATAAATAATTAAATACTACTTGTTGTTCGATTATTTGAAATCCATGTATAAAAGAATAACTCAAATAAAGCATTTAAAAATTGAGACTCGAGTTCCTGACTGGTTTAAACGCAGCGGTTGCGGTTGCGGTTGCGGGAGTTTGCGGAAGCGGGCGGTTGCGGCTTTAAGCGTTATCAAGCGTTTTGAACGACTGGTTTAGCGTTTGAAAATGAGTGCGTTTGCGGGAGTTTTATGACTGGTAAACCAGCGGGTGCGATAGCAGTTAAATAAAAAAATGACCAAAATAAATAAAAAATATTACAAAAAAAAAGAAATAAAAACACCAATATATTATTATGATAATATTAGAAAAATTTGAACATGCTTAATAATTAAAACCATAAATAAAGTACTAAATAATTATTCAAAAATAAAGAAATTTTGTAACAAGATAGTACTTTATGCATCTGATTTAACATAAAAAATTGCATTAAGTAATGGGACAAACTGTAAATAACGTTGAATTCAATCAAAAAGCAAGTGAATTTCTATTCGAGAAAACAAATCGAAACATATATTCAATCAAAAAGCAAAGCAATACGTAATAAAAATAAAAAAAAACGATGCCATGAAAAATATTCAAAAAGTTACACATGAGGTGATGAATGAATAAAATGATATATGATACTTACATTTGGTTATTGATTTTCATCAGTTTGGGTGGAAGACATTGAGAGAATAGAGTTTCAGAATATTATTAGGGTTTCTGATGAGAACATGATACAAAGTGATACAAAGATGAAAGATATATATAGGATTAATAAATATTATAATAATTATAAGTAAATGTTTGATTTTCTTTTTTTTTTTTTTTTTTTTTTTTAATCCAACCGCGGCTACCGCCCGCAACCGCAAACGCTTGCGGGAAGGAGCTTTTGAAATTCAGCGATTTCGAGCGGTTCGAAGCGGGACGGAGCGGTTTCTATGATTGGTACCAACCGCTAACAACCGCAACCGACCGCTAGCAACCGCTAGGGGGGTGCTAGCGGGAGAACCAATCAAGCCCTTAATATATAAAATTATTTACTCTATAATTTAGTAATCTAGTATAATATATATATATATATATATATATATATTTTTAATATATATTTTATATCTTTGAATCGACAAGGCCCGATACATAGCCAATCCCTACTACGCGAGGTAACGTGACTTAATGGAATCGAACTCCGGTAGGAAAGCGGAGTCAAATGAACTTAACCACTTGACTAAAGACACATCCCCTAGTAATTTAGTATGATGAAATCATTATTGTAACATATATTATTATATAAGTTCAAACATACATAAATGAAATAAAAAGGGTCTTTTCCAAATTACCTTGAGATTTTTTTTTTCTTCTTAATCAAATCAATTTTTTTTTTAATAAATACATCTTGAAAAATAGACTTGGGGTAATATTTATAACAATTAACATGTAGTAAGTAATATATAATTATGTATTCAACTACAAATTAATTTTTGCAAAAGAGATTGTAATAACAGGAGTAAAAATAATTATATACAAATTTCATGTGCAACTATGTGATAATCTATTTTATGAAAATTAATAAGCACATATAATCTTCAAGAGCACGCCCTAATTTTTGTTTTCAAAGGGACTTTTTTACCATATTAGCATAACAGGAAAACAACAATGAGGAAGCGGTTGAAAGAGCAATCATATACATGGTTGAAAGAGCAATCATATACATGACATATACAAAGACCTAGCTTGGTTTGCTCTTCAGTACTCTAATCAGTTACCTTCATGCTCGCTGGCTGTTTTCGACCATACAACGTTTCCCCATAACGAATAAAATCCAACATGGACATTAATTGGTTGCAATTTAGATGTCTTTAATTTCAAAACTAAGTGAAACATCTGACCTAATATAGTACATAATTAAAGTTGGTTATATATTTATATGAATGAGATACATAACAAAACTTCCAAAATGTCTTATTTCATCATATCAACAACAACAAAAAATTCTTATTTTTCTTTTGAATTCAGAATATTTCTTGATTAAGAGATCATATAAAAAAGAATCAATTACGGATTTTGCCATTTTTAGGCTTCAAAAAAAATGATTTAACATGCGTTTTTATTCGTGATGTTTGGGTTTAGTCGGTTTTATTTGTTCTTAGGGTTTAGTATTTGGTATAAAGAACGTATTTTTACAAAAAAAAATCGTAAATATGTACATTTTAAGTGTTGAAAAATGGCAAAATCCGTAAACTATTCAAAAATGGCATTTTTGTAAGACTTTTTTAAAAAATAACATTTTGTACAAGAATCCCTATAAAAAATATAAATTGGTTTTATTTTTGGGATATTAATTTAAAAATGAGGAGAATAACAATTTACCTAGTATTATCTTACATAACTAAAAGTATTTATACATGTTCCAATTCAGTGACCAAAAACAAAACTTCTAAAATGTTTCACTTGGGCCATTTTAAAGAAAAAGAAAAAAACCAATCCTTCATTACTACTGTCTACTACTACTATCCAAGGGAATGACTGGCTCTAGTCTTGTCTTCTTGGATCAGCCAATCCGGGTTCATCCCCTGTTTACCAAAGACTACCTCCGGATCTAGAAATTAAATGCACCAAAGAGCTAAGAATATTTTGTAAACAAATTTTTTGTTTCTTAAAAAGCAAAAAAAAAAACATACAGAGAATTGATTTAATAATGTGACGTTGGAAAAGATGCCTAGAGGCTAGAGTGTCAACTTCTGTCTGAAAATGTATCCCCTTTGGTTCAAATAACAACAAGAACAACGTGTGAAGATACTTTGTCTTTTTATTTGGATGATGGAGAATTCACTAGAGGTTAAGCCTGATCATTCTATATGTCTCTATCCATACATTTTAACCAGACAATAAAAGAATTTGATCTCTATCAAACGAACTTACCCTCTACTAGATTTAGTCGTTGCCGGATAAGACATATTATGTTTTCAAAATCCGAGTAATCGCATATATAATAAATCTCTGGTGGTTAGACAAGAATAGTGGTATAAGATTCTCAGGCTATCACAATAATATAACCATTTGGTTTTGTCGCGGGGGATTATTGTTGATTTTGCCCTTTTTTACCAAAATCTTTTGAAAATACCATTTGCTTAATGGCTTTGTGGATTATGCCCTTTTTGCCATTTTTAAAAACTTAATATTTGTGAATTTTTTTTTTTGAAATAAATACTAAACCCTAAACTCTACATAATAACAAAAAATTGGAAGTTAATAAACCCAAACATAATCCCTAAAAATGTGTTTCTAAATCATGAGAAATGGCAAATATAAAAGTTTTAAGACAAAATGGCATTTTCTACAAATGCCATTGGAAAAAAGGACAAAATTCATAATTAATTCTTTGTCGCGGGCATGCTGCAACTTTTTCATGTGTGATATGATCTCCTACAAGATATGACGAACCGAAAGATTAGACACTAAAAAGAATCATAAAAATTGTCGTTGTGATGTGCAATTTTGAGTTTTTGCATTGGATAGAGTATCTATGACCAGAACACCAGATCTATTTACTATTTATATGGTTTTTAAGGCAGAAATGATTTCTTGAGGAAACAAAAGTGTTTCACATGCAGACAACATGAGCAGCACATGAAAGCTTGATAATGCAGAAATATAGCAAATGATATGAGATGCCATGTGAGATATATATACATCTAAAAAATATATAAGATATTTTAGTCTTTTGAAGATTTAGAGGATCTTCCCACTTGGATCGGTTGTGATATAGGCGGTTAAGTTCTGAAATGGTGGAGAGCATAATTATTGGTCATGTATAATGCAAAAGCCGCAAAGTCTCTTCCTTTTCATTTCCACCTTTTTTGTTTTATGTAAATGTAAATCATATTCATATGTGTGAAAGAAACAAGTTCAAGAAGTTACCAAGTCGAATAGTTGAAGCGTGTAGGCATCTAATACTTAATGCTTTGAGCACCTTTTTCAGATCTTGCTAACGACCGTGTCACTCTTATAATCTACAATCACATCAAACGGTTAAATGCTTCGGAGAGAACCTAACAACAGCAGCGGATGAATTTTCAAATAGAAACAACTTTGTGTAAAGCGACAGTTCAAAAATATTAGAATCCACAGGAGTCAAGACTTCGAGAGGGTGCATTATTTAAGACCTTGAATGTTTTGTAGATTTTGAAAGAATTTTTGGTTTTTGTTTTTCAAAAACTCATTTTCATAATGGTCAAGATTTTGAACTTTTGGTTTCCCTAGAATTTAGGAAAACTTTTTTTTTTTTGTAATCTCAATTTTGTCAACAACATTATATTAAAAGATCGGTTCAAATGAACCAATCCGATGGAACATTGTTTATACGCTTTTGTATTAGCTCGTCTAGATATAAAAGAAACTGAAAAAACTGAAAAACTTCCTTTAATTCGGTCAAAAACTGAAAAAACTCCATATACCTTATTTTTCTCAAAAACCAAAACTCTTTTTTTGGGGTTTTAAAAACAAAAATCTAACAAGAAAGTCTAAAACTAAAATCTAATATTCAAAAACTAAAAACCAACTCCAAAACTGAATTCAAAAACAGCATCCATTCTGCCATTCATGGCCTTAATCTATTTGGAATTAGAGGTAAAGATTCTGATAATTGGAACAAAGGAAGAGATAGGTATAAATATTTGGTAAAGGAGTTAGCTTTAGAATAAATTAACCAAAAGAGGAGGTGAGAGAGAAAGTGGGAACCCACCATAGACGATTGATCGGCCAACATCGTAAAGAAAGCCTTTTCTTTTTCTGTCTCTCTCTTCCTCTTTCTCTTCTTACAACACACAGGAGTAATTCTTAAGTGTGTGAGGCTGTTTTCCATACTACTATATATTCATGTCCTCACATGGTTTCCCTTTGAGGGAGATCAAGAAGAAAGTTACCAAAGCCACTTGCTTTTAAGCTTTCTTACCATTAAGAGCTTTCCATAAGTGCATCACGACGGTTACAACTACAAGAACGAGGACAAGTACAGAAACTGGTTCAGGAGTTATCATGCCTCAGAACTGCATAGCACCAAGGCCTGAAGAAGATGGTGGAGTCATGGTACAAGGTTTGCCAGACAAGACAGAAACGCAGAGCAAGTCTGTACAACCTGGTCTCCAGATGTCCATGTATCCCATAACTCTCAAGGTGTGTGTCTCTTTCTCTTGTTCAGTTCTTGTTTTAGTTTTCTGGTGAGCTTTTGAGTTTTACCTGCAACAAATCTCATCAGAAGTATTTATTTCTCTTCTTCCTCTAGCTTGGTAGTTGATAAAAAGACAGAACATCGTTCTAACGATGTTGGTTTCTTTGTGGTTGTACAGTTTGAGGAGGTTGTGTACAAGGTGAAGATAGAGCAGACAAGTCAGTGTATGGGATCATGGAAAAGCAAAGAGAAGACGATTCTGAATGGGATAACAGGAATGGTTTGTCCAGGAGAGTTTCTAGCCATGTTAGGTCCATCAGGAAGTGGCAAAACCACTCTTTTATCAGCTCTCGGAGGCCGACTCTCAAAAACTTTCTCAGGTAAAGTCATGTACAACGGTCAGCCTTTCTCTGGCTGCATCAAACGCAGAACAGGGTTTGTTGCTCAAGATGATGTCCTGTATCCTCACCTCACGGTTTGGGAGACTCTCTTCTTTACCGCACTTCTACGGCTACCAAGCAGCTTAACCAGAGACGAGAAAGCTGAGCATGTGGACAGAGTTATCGCTGAACTCGGATTGACTCGATGTACTAACAGCATGATAGGAGGACCACTATTCAGAGGAATATCAGGAGGTGAGAAAAAAAGGGTTAGCATTGGTCAAGAAATGCTGATCAATCCTAGCTTGCTTCTTCTTGATGAACCCACTTCAGGTCTTGATTCAACCACTGCTCATCGCATTGTGACTACAATCAAACGGTTGGCTTCTGGAGGAAGAACAGTTGTCACCACCATTCATCAACCATCAAGCCGCATATACCATATGTTTGACAAGGTGGTTTTGCTGTCTGAAGGAAGTCCCATCTACTATGGCCCTGCAACTTCTGCTGTGGAATATTTCAGTTCTCTTGGATTCTCTACTTCCATGACTGTTAACCCAGCTGACCTTTTACTTGACCTTGCAAACGGTAAGCGACCTTTCTCTTTAAGCTTCTAGATGATTAAAGTTTAAGGAAAAAAAAAAGAGAAACCCTTTTTAATTCATCAAAACTTGGCAAACCTCAGGAGTCCCACCTGATACTCAGAAGGAGACCACAGAACAAGAACAGAAGACAGTAAAAGAAACACTGGTTTCAGCTTATGAGAAGAACATTTCTACTAAACTGAAAGCTGAACTCTGCAATGCGGAATCTCATAGCTATGAGTACACCAAAGCTGCTGGTAATTTTCACTTTTTTGAAGTAGTCTTGTTTTTGATTCTGCTTCTGCTTCTCTACATCACTAATAATCTGATGTTATCTATTCTTTAAATGGAGCAGCAAAAAACCTCAAGTCAGAACAATGGTGCACAACTTGGTGGTACCAGTTCACTGTATTGCTCCAAAGAGGAGTCAGAGAGAGGAGATTCGAATCTTTCAACAAGCTCAGGATTTTCCAAGTCATCAGTGTGGCTTTTCTTGGTGGCCTTTTATGGTGGCGTACTCCAAAATCTCACATCCAAGATAGAGTAAGGCTCTTCTTCTTGATGCTATATAACACACATTTTTTCAATCTACACATTAGTATTCTAACCATCATTCTACATTTATTCTGAATGCAGACTGCTTTGCTCTTCTTCTTCTCAGTCTTTTGGGGATTCTACCCGCTATACAACGCGGTTTTCACATTTCCTCAAGAGAAAAGAATGCTAATCAAAGAACGGTCTTCCGGAATGTACCGTCTTTCCTCCTATTTCATGGCTAGAAACGTTGGGGACCTGCCTTTGGAACTTGCCCTTCCAACTGCTTTTGTGTTCATAATTTACTGGATGGGTGGACTTAAACCTGACCCCACAACGTTTATCCTCTCACTACTTGTTGTTCTGTATTCCGTCCTTGTTGCTCAAGGTCTTGGCTTAGCCTTCGGTGCTCTGCTTATGAACATCAAGCAAGCCACAACGTTAGCATCTGTTACTACACTCGTGTTTCTCATAGCCGGAGGATACTACGTTCAACAAATTCCTCCCTTCATCGTATGGCTCAAGTACCTAAGCTATAGCTACTACTGCTACAAGCTGCTTTTGGGTATTCAATACACTGATGACGACTACTATGAGTGTTCAAAAGGAGTCTGGTGTAGAGTTGGAGACTTCCCAGCCATCAAGTCAATGGGATTGAACAATCTCTGGATAGACGTGTTTGTTATGGGAGTGATGTTGGTGGGTTATCGGCTCATGGCTTATTTTGCACTACATCGGGTGAAGTTGCGGTAAACGTGCAGCCGAAGGTAACAACAACTAAGTAACTCCAAGAAGCTCCACAAAAAATTTTCCCCACTGCAACCAAGGAATAATATTAGTGTTAGAAAAGATAAAAGTCGTCGAATTTTGGTCGATTTTACTTACGTATCCGAGATATATATCCGACGACTTTCATTTTATTTTAGGCTTAGATGATAATACTTCCTAAGTTTGAGAATAAAACAGTGAGATAATGTATGAGATAAGAAGGGAAACCAAGTATATACTAATTCCCATTTGCAAAATAGTGACTTAACTTTCAGTCCACTCTTCCATGGAGATGATTGTTGTATCTTTTGTGGGGTTCCTTAAAAAGAAAAGGACTACTCTATCTCTTCACATTACTAGTCACCTTGCAAGTGCATATCAACTGGTGGAAAATCAATGAAATGTATGTATCAGATAAGAATTAAACAGCTTGCGGATAATAAGACTAACAACGACAGGACATAAGCAAACACACCTGACCATGACCCTCATTATCATCTCTAGTTCTTTACTGGTACTTTGATGTTTCTTTACCACACATTTAAACTTTTTAAACTGCAAGAACTATGTCAACATAGCTACAGGAATGTGCTTTCGCTTTCATGAAAATACGAAAACGAATAATTGAAACTTTAAATGGCTGTTATACTTCACATCGTTACTAGCTACACAATAATTAAAACTAAAAAGAACAAGTGGGGAAGCTACAGTGTCTGCAAAACAACATAGAGAAGCAAAGAAAAAATCTAACAAATCATTGGATGACAAAGGCCCACAAGATATGCTTACACGTTAAAACGTGATTCACTTTAAGTCAAGTGGAAACTGATGTAAGAGAAATCCATGTCACTCTCTACTTTGTCAAGTGTCATTATCATCACCTAGAAGAACCATCTTAAAACACACCCCCAAGTAAAAAATCGAAACGTCATTCACTAACTTGTGTTGCTTTCTCAGACCTAAATACATCATCCTTTGTAGTGAGTGATATACGTACGAAAGCAAGAGATCATCATATGATCTAATCATGCTCTTTCCTCTTTATACCATATATAATAAGTACACTTGTTGCTGTTTTTAGTGTACTAAATGACCATAAGAGCCTCTTTACCTTATCAAGATAACATAAACTATTGCCACTCAGAGATAAGAACAAAAAATCTCTAGTAGACAACTAAAATCAACTAAACAATCGATATCTTCTCTACTCTTAACAAAAATACATTAAACTACCACTGATATTGATTTGGGTTTTCACTCACCACATCGTTTTCCGTTAAGAAAATGTCTCATCCAAGTTGACGGTGACGCAGCAGAGAAGAAGACTCTCTACGGCGATGTTGCGACGGAGCATCCGCCATATAAGCGACCGGAATACGACAAGTAAATGATGCCGTTTCGTCACATAATACTTAAAAAACTCATCTGAAATTGCACATTAACCTTCTTTTCGATAAAGCATCCTAAATATTTCACTTTATTGCTGAAGCCCAAATAGGCCCATCTAGAAGGCCCAAACTGAGTTTTAGCTATCTTCTTTTAAAATTAATCTTAAATTGCACATTAGCCCTTACACTTACCTTTTTATTCGATAAAACATCCTAAATATTTCATTTTTTTCTGAAGCCCATTACGGCCCATATATTATGAAAGGCCCAAAATGAGCTTAGCTACCTTCTTAAAGAGTCTTGTCTCTCTCGCCGAATGTTTCTCTATGTGTCTGTTCTTAGGGTTTTAACTTTGTCTCTACTCGTTGTTTGTTTCTCTTCTCGGAAAAAAAAAATGGCGGCAATTTCTAGGGTTTTTGGAGGGTTCAGGACACTGATGTCGAAGGCGGCGAGTGTTGAGGCCGTTACCGTAGCTGGAGAAGGAAAAGGGATATTCAAGACTCTTCCGGTGTCACAGCAACTGGCTAGCTTCGCCGGAGAAAGCGAACTCACTCGTGGTTCCGCTTTGAAGAAAGTTTGGGAGTATGTCAAGCTTCACAATCTCCAGGTTTGTTTGATTTTGGAGATTTCTAGGGTTTTTTTACTTTGCGTAGATCTGTTTATGAACTTAGGGATTTGGTTGCTTTAGAGAAGGAATTGTTGCATGTAAACAAAATCGATTTAAGCATTTTTGTGGAATTTCTGTGGCTGATGATTTGATTGTTAGAGTGTTGTAGTTCTCTGTTTTCATGGAGCTTTGAGTTCTTTTGAATGGTAGTAACAATGTATTGAGGTTTAGTATCCGATCTTAAGTCGAAAATGTTGGAGAACTTGAGAGTTTTTGGTCTTTTGAGTTCTTGGAGTTGTCTATTCTCATGGAGCTTTAGTTCTTTTGAATGGTGGGAACAATGTATGGAGGTTAAGTATCCGATCTTAAGCCGAAAATGTTAGGAATCTTGAAAGGTTTTGGTTTTGGGTCTTGGAGTTTTTTCTATTTTCATGGAGCTTAAGTTCTTTTGACTGGTAGAAGAAGAATGTATTGAGGTTTAAGTCATTGAAATGTTGTGTAGTCATTGAAAAATTGAACTTCTGCTGTGTCTGATTTCACTGGATTTTGTTATTAGAATTGGTCTGTGTAATGCAGAAAACAGGCAGCTTTTAACCATAAACTTCTCTGTTTTCTGGATTATTCATAGTTTCTGTTTGAGATTGTGATTCATTTCTTGCCTCATTGTAGAATCCGGCGAACAAGAAGGAGATTCACTGCGATGATAAGTTGAAGACGATTTTCGATGGCAAAGACAAAGTCGGAATCACAGAGATCATGAAGCTCCTGTCACCACATTTTCCTAAATCCGTCTGATTTGGTTAGGTTTTATCTAACGTAGTAGTATCCAATCTAAGAAGAAATGGTTTGGCTTTTGTGGTTCATTTCGGGATGTATATGAAAAACACTAGACCCCGATTGAACTTTGGTATGTTAACAAACCAAAACAAAAAAACTCTCTTTTGATCCATCTACTGGAGAATATTATGTAGTTTGACAATTTTATCTTAATATCGTTAGATTTTGTGAAATTACTCCTCTCTCTAATCTTGGTTTTGATCACGGTATCTTTGAAACTTCCATTGCTCTAATGTATCGTGTGAGCAACGATTTCGTTATTATTGTTTATTGCAAATGAATGGTGACAATTATTTTATTCTCTGATGGAGAAGAAACGTGTCATGATCAGAAGAGGAATAAGAATGCGTTGTTAAAACGAGCAAGCATCAACGCGTCCATTTCGCTTTAAATCAATAGCTAAGAGCCTTTTTCGCTACACATAACCATTATTACACACACAACATAACATAGTATATAGTTTCATTTTACCATATCTTGTATCTCTCTCTCTATTCGTATCATCTTATCTATCTCTCAAGTTCTTGATTTTAATTAAAGATGGGTAAAGACGAGCACCACGAACAAGACAAAGGATTCTTTTCACATCATAATCATCACGGCCATGGGTATCCGCCGGGAGCTTATCCTCCTCCACCGGGAGCTTATCCTCCGCCAGGAGGTTACCCTCCGCAAGGTTATCCTCCGCCACCTCACGGCTATCCACCCGCCGCTTATCCACCTCCTCCCGGTGCTTATCCTCCCGCCGGGTATCCTGGACCCTCTGGTCCTCGTCCAGGTTTTTATTAAATCAGAATGTTTTTGTGGTTATATCTCTTAGTCTTAGTTAAACGCCCTTGCTATTAACAAACTAGTCCGATCGGTGTATGTTTTGGGTGGAGATTTATATAGTATATAGTTCTCAAAATATTATGAGAAGACAAAATATTTTTTTGAAGGGATGCATATAGCTAATCTTGGTTTATTTAAATCCAAATGTGTTCTTTAACCAAATCTTGCGTTATGCGATGTGAAATTCCGAAAAGTAAAGCTTGGTTATACCGAACATTATAATAAATATAGATTTATGCTTTGATTTTCTCTTAAGTTTTCCAAGCTCGAACAAAAATTCAAGGAAAATTTCGTGCTGGTTATATCAACCAAAAATTAACCTAAGTAAAAATAATGTTTTTATTCTTTTTATGGTAAAATGAATGTGGCTTTTGTTCAGTTAAAAATGATTTATTATTTTTGGGGTTCAATTCAGTTAGAAACATAAATGAATGTGGCTTTTGTTCACTGTTTTTTTTTTTTTTTTGTGAACATGGCTTTGGTTCAATTATGATTTGCAAATAATTTTGGTCTAGTTTTAGCCCATTTTGGTTTGATGGGTTCACGTACCACTTAACCATTAATGAATGTTTAATCATGTGATATAGGGCTTGGAGGAGGAGTTGGGGGTTTGATAGCAGGGGCGGCAACAGCGGCAGCGGCTGCAATGGGAGGTCACCATGCGGGTCATCACGGAGGCTACGGGCACCACGGCCACGGAAAATACAAAAGAGGGTTTTTCGGAGGTGGAAAGTACAAGCGAGGAAAGCATAGTATGTTTGGAGGAGGAAAGTATAAGCGTGGCAAGCACGGCATGTTCGGAGGGAAACGAGGCAAGCATGGCATGTTCGGAGGGAAACGAGGCAAGGGCATGTTCGGACGAAGGAAGTGGAAATGATCCATTAGCATTCCTCTCTACATATATTATCGTAACAACTTATATATTAAGCTTAATATAAAAATGTGTGTGTATTATTTGTTTTACATCTATCTCTAGCTATATATTATGAAAGAGTGTATTTAAATTTGGTTGAATATTTTTCATATGAATTAACGTCGAAGGAAATGTTTTCTATTTTTGGAATGATTTTTTTGTAATATATGCATGTATTGTGAATCAGTTTAATATACAATTTTATATGGAGTGATTTTTTTTCTATTTTTGGGAATAAAACATTGAGGATAATATAAATATAGAGAATTTAAAAATATGTGATTTTCCAATGGAAGAGACGTACGGTTTATCCAACAAGAAAATTACTTGATAAGATTGACACTAAATTTATCTATAGGCTGTCAAAAGAAGATAAATTCTTATCTCATGAGGATAAATTAAAACTAATAATAGTTTTGATAATTGTATTTATCTCGGAACAATATTCTTTAATTGTTGTAGACATTTCCGGGATTTAAACATATTGTATAAATTAAAACTCTCAATATTTTGGATAATTGTATTCCGTTAGAATTGGGATAATGATTAGAAAAATAAACTAAATTAAACATTTACAATAAATTGATTTCAAATTTAAATGTTTTCTTAGTCAACAAAAATAAACAGATAATTGAATCCCTTAAACTAGGGATACTGAGCTAGTTTTACGTAAGTCTCACTTAAACAAAGGACGCCAGTGAAAATATTTGTTTTAAATATTTTTATTTTTGAAATATCCAAAATAACTACAACTTACAATTTTTACCGAATTTCAAATAAATTTTACGTGAAGATTTGCACAGTCTGATCGGTGAAGTTTTGGGTTGAGTGTTATGATAGTATACCTCTTACAATATAATGAAGAGAAAAAAAAAATTGAAGGGATAAATAAATGTAATGTTGGTTGTTTCAAATAGGTTGTTGTGTTATGCGATGTGGAATTCCAATATAAAGCTCGGTTATTATGAAAAATTATAATAAATGTTCATTTAAGTTACTAAACATATATATCTACGATAGAGTCTCTTTAATTTGGTAATTTTTTGACTAAGAATTTACGCCGTTAATTATGTGGACTTTTGTTTTGGCTTTTATTTTTGTCTTTTTTAATCATGGGTCGGGGATAATATATATATAAAAAAATCTATCCAAAGATAAATAATTACTCCATAAAATGAAAATTATCTGAAATTACAATTACGTAGTTTTTTCCTTTTTGTGTTTACCAAGTAACAATAATAAGGATAATGAGTTATTGGTAACCAAAATTGTACTTGGAAAATAGATAAAGCTAAAAGAAAATAAAAATGTACTTACAGTCGTTGGTCATTTCCCACAGCAAAGAAAAAAAGAGCTAGAGGAATTATTTTAAATAAAGCCTCAACTTTTTTTAGGCTGTAAGTTCTAAAATTAAAGTGCTGGTAAATTTTTAATGCTATATTAAAAGTGAGGGTATAGATAGCTGAGTCTAACCAATCATGGCCTAAACAAAAGATACCATTGAAAATGTTTATTTTTGAATAAACACCATTAATATCCAAAATAACTATAAAGTTAAAATTTTAACAAATTTTCAATTAATATTTACGTGAAGATTTCATAGCCTGGTCGGTGTAAGTATTGGGTGGAGTATAGTAAGACTTATTTTAACTATCAATATTTTCAATTAATATTTTTTTTTCTTATGAATTAACGTTGTAAGACTTATCTTTAATTTTTGGAATGAATTATTATTATTATATATAAAGAATAATACACTTTTATGTGGACTTATCTGAAACTACAATTAAACAGTTTTTTTGTTTTTTTTTTGTGTGTCTGCTTACCAAGTATCCGAAACAATTAAAAATTAAAAATTAAAAATTAAAAGCAGATAATTAAACCCACGATAATAGGGATAAGATGTCAATATATATCCGAAACAATTAAAAATTTTAACATCATATTTCAACAAAATCTCAAAAAATCGTTACGTTAAGATTTTTTCCTATGCCTATATATACGATTGTTTCTATCTCTTCTTTGACTCAAGAAAAAAAAATTCTACATAACAATGATGATTTCTCTAAAGTTTCTTTTGTGTTGTCTCTTAGTGAGTAGTTGTGCATATGCCACAATCGTCTCTCACGACGGCCGTGCCATCACTATTGATGGCCATCGCCGTGTTCTTCTCTCGGGTTCTATCCATTACCCGAGAAGCACCACTGAGGTAACTTACATATCAACTTATATCTATTTGAGTGGTTCATTTATTATGTTTAGTAATATTGTTAGTAAACGAATTAATTTTTTTTTTGTTGTTACATTTTCACGTTTAGATGTGGCCGGATCTTATAAAGAAGGGAAAAGAAGGAGGTCTTGATGCGATCGAGACTTATGTGTTTTGGAATGCACATGAACCTACTCGTCGTCAGTATGATTTCTCTGGAAATCTAGATCTTATTCGGTTCTTGAAAACCATTCAAGATGAAGGAATGTATGGAGTTCTTCGTATTGGACCATACGTTTGCGCAGAGTGGAACTACGGGTAATGTACTAAATTAGCTCCATTTGTTTATGGTGATATTAGTTTTTTTTTTCATTCTTATTTTTTTTTTTTAATATCTCTTTTGACTAATTTTGATATTTTAATTATGTATATTCATTTTCAATAGAGGATTTCCGGTGTGGTTGCACAACATGCCCGGAATGGAATTCAGAACTACTAATACTGCATTTATGGTAATCTACATTCGATAATCATTTATCAAATTTCATATGTAATACAATTGTTTTCATTAATAGTAAATGGATGATTATTTCTATGCAGAATGAGATGCAAAATTTTACGACTATGATAGTAGAAATGGTCAAGAAAGAGAAGCTATTTGCATCACAAGGAGGTCCAATTATCCTTGCTCAGGTAATTAAATTTGCAACATTATAATATCCACTATGTATATCTATTTGGTTATACAATATACAATCTTTTGTTTCTATCTCGTAAAGCCTATTACCGCATATCTCATGCGTCTCTCAATTGTTTCCAACGTTGCTACCAGAGTTCGAATACAAAAGCGAGAATCAGAAGACACAATTTTGATTTTAATTATCTTAAATTTGCAGATTGAAAATGAGTATGGAAATGTGATTGGATCATACGGAGAAGCCGGTAAGGCATATATCAAGTGGTGTGCAAACATGGCTAATTCTCTTGATGTTGGTGTTCCATGGATCATGTGTCAACAAGATGATGCTCCTCAACCAATGGTAATTTATTTAGCTAAAGTACTTAATGGTTTTTCATGAAATTAATTTATACATATATTAACACTAATGATGTGTAAATTTTTTGATTTTGTAGTTAAACACATGCAATGGTTATTATTGTGACAACTTTACACCAAACAACCCCAACACTCCAAAAATGTGGACTGAGAATTGGACCGGCTGGTTAGTTTGTTTTTTTTTTGCGTTATAATTATAAATATTTTTTTGACAAATAATAGAAACAAAAAAGATTCCTTGAAGTTTTCCTTTACTTTTATGCAATTTGTTTTTCCCCATGGTTAGTTTTTATTTATTCTTATAAGTAACTATATTTTTATTTCATATTCGCTTAGGTACAAGAATTGGGGAGGTAAAGATCCTCACAGAACAACCGAAGATGTTGCTTTTGCCGTTGCAAGATTCTTCCAAAGAGGAGGAACTTTCCAGAACTACTACATGGTAAAAAAATTAATGATGAAACTTTTGTTTATTAGATTAAGTAATTAAGAATATAAATAAATGATCATTAACAATAACAATACTGATTTTTTCATTCTTATTTTGGTAGTACCATGGGGGCACCAACTTTGATAGAACCGCAGGTGGTCCGTACATCACAACAACATATGATTACGATGCTCCTCTTGATGAATTTGGTAAATATGATATATATTCACATTTAAGTTAATTTAAATATTTAAGAAAAAAAACTAGTACTAACATGATGAATATCTATTAGGTAATTTGAACCAACCAAAATACGGACACTTGAAACAGCTTCACGATGTTCTTCACGCGATGGAGAAAACTCTCACGTATGGAAACATTTCCACCGTTGATTTTGGAAACTTAGTCACGGTAATTCTCATTTTTGTGCTTATTTTGTTAGTTAATATATTTAATATGTTGCTCTCTAACCTATGCTTTGAACATATATTGTTATAGGCAACGGTTTATAAAACAGAAGAAGGATCAAGTTGTTTCATTGGAAACGTAAATGAAACTTCAGATGCGAAAATCAATTTCCAAGGATCATTTTATGATGTCCCGGCTTGGTCTGTGAGCATTTTACCGGATTGCAAAACTGAGACTTATAATACCGCCAAGGTTTGTCTTTGTTACACTCAAAGATTTTTTAAATAGTTCTTAATAGTGATCATTATTACATTCAAATTATAATCCTTAATACATTGGCTTTTTTTATGGTTTTATATTTTTCAGATTAATACTCAGACTTCGGTGATGGTTAAAAAAGCGAATGAAGCTGAGAATGAGCCTTCGACTCTGAAATGGTCATGGAGACCAGAGAACGTAGACAATGTCCTCTTGAAAGGAAAAGGAGAATCTACAATGAGACAATTGTTTGATCAGAAAGTAGTAAGCAATGACGAAAGCGATTATCTTTGGTACATGACTACGGTTAATATCAAAGAACAAGATCCGGTGTGGGGGAAAAACATGTCTCTTCGTATTAACAGTACTGCTCATGTTCTTCACGCTTTTGTCAATGGACAACATATTGGTAAGTACATGACTTATATGCTTTTAAACAATACTCAATACATAAATAAAAATATTTCATAGATTTTGTTCCTTTTTTTATTATAGGTAATTATCGCGTAGAAAATGGAAAGTTTCACTATGTTTTTGAGCAAGACGCAAAGTTCAACCCTGGTGCTAATGTCATTACCCTCCTTAGCATAACCGTAGGCCTTCCGGTGAGTTCAAAATCTTATAATTCTTAAGTTAAAACCATTCTTTTAAGGTCGTATCTTTAACCATTTTTTTTCTTTTAGAACTATGGTGCTTTCTTCGAAAACGTTCCGGCTGGAATCACTGGACCCGTTTTTATCATTGGAAGAAATGGTGATGAAACCGTAGTAAAAGACTTGTCTACTCATAAATGGAGCTACAAAACTGGTTTAAGTGGGTTTGAGAACCAACTCTTTAGTTTAGAATCACCTTCTACATGGTCAGGTGAAAGTGTACCATTCAACCGAACCATGACTTGGTACAAGGTAAGTAGATATTAAAATCAATAGCTAGCAAGTAGATATTAAAATCAATAGCTAGCTAGCTAACCAAAATATTATAGATGCAATTTCAAACCGTATTATTCTAATGTTTATTTCAGACTACTTTCAAAGCTCCTTTGGGAAGTGAACCAGTTGTGGTCGATCTTTTGGGACTTGGAAAAGGAACGGCTTGGATCAATGGGAACAACATTGGACGTTATTGGCCAGCTTTTCTTGCAGATATTGATGGTTGTTCAGCTGAATGTAACTATAGGGGAGCTTACTATGCTGAAAAGTGTCAGACAAATTGTGGAGAACCTACTCAAAGATGGTACTCTTTGCTTAATTTATCATGTTCAAAAATCAAATCGTGTTGAGTTTGTTTCAAATGGAAAGCTTTTACTTTTATCAGGTACCATGTTCCTCGTTCTTTCTTGAACTCGGACGGAGACAACACGTTGGTATTGTTTGAAGAGATTGGAGGAAACCCATCACTTGTCAATTTTCAGACAATTGGAGTCGGGAATGTTTGTTCTAATGTCTATGAGAAGAACGTTCTTGAGCTTTCGTGCAATGGAAAACCCATTTCCTCCATCAAATTTGCTTCTTTTGGTAACCCAGGAGGCAATTGTGGATCATTCGAGAAAGGAACTTGTGAAGCAAGTAACGATGCTGCCGCTATCCTCACCCAGGCATGCGTTGGAAAAGAAAAGTGTTCCATTGATGTCTCCGAGGAAAAGTTTGGAGCAGTGGAGTGTGGTGGTCTTGCTAAGAGACTCGCGGTCGAAGCTATTTGCTAGTTGGTTTTAGAGATTTTAGGGCTTTTCTAGTTTTAGGGAGTTTTTCTTGCTTTTCTATTTTCAGATTAGGTATTGCTATGTTTTTTTCGGAAGGACTTGGGTGTTTTTGATCCTAGAATGATTTCTCCATTACTAGTTAAATGGAGATGTTATTAAAATAAAAGAACTACTCCTAATAAATTATCTGGCTGTTTTCTCTTCTCTTAACTCGATCATTGTGAGTACGTCTTGAATGAAAGATGGATACAATTTTCAGTTACAAATTACAAGAAACATTCAAGTACAAAAAAAAGATATCTATATAGAGTCTACAAACAAGTGCATCATCTTTCCCAAGAATTGTTTTCTTGCCTCTCACGGCGTTTTAAGAGGAGGAACTGATTTCCAATTAGGTTCCTCGTCCCAATACATATACATGTCGTAGTTAAAGTGACCTGGATTCTTTTCTTCCGAACCACACCATTTCCCAACATATCTCTTCACTCCTTCTGAATCTCTCCTATTGCCGCCTGCTCGGAAACAAAGTTTTCTGATCCGATTTCTTATTGCAAGATTACACCTATTACCCAGAGCTCAAAGCTTGCCTTGTTAGAGAATCGAACAAAAGCATCTTCTATTGAAGAAAGCTTGATGACATTGACAATTTGACATCGTTGAAGGATGAGAATGCTGCTTTAAACTGCAGCAATAACAAGAAAACAAAACAGAGAGATTAGCTAACAATCACATCAAAAGAAATCTAGTTTTACCATTTCTTTGTTTCTCTGGTTGGGAACTTGAGAACTCCATAGAAACTTGTTTTGTTTGAAGCTTCTTCACATCATAATGGTTTGGCAATAAAGGATTTTCTAGAAAGAATATAGTCAGTCTCACACACTAGTAGCTCGTAACCATAACGAAATATCGCATCTATGATCTATCAGAGTTACTTTTTCATTTCCCATCTTGTGAAATGTTGGAGAACCCCATCTAACATCAACCGTGCTCCCCATATCGAGGACCGGGACACCTTTCCAATACAAAACCTCTAATAGCTTTGTATAAGCCTTTCAAGTTGAATTTACAGCAGAATTTTTCTCGAGTACAAAACACAACTAGAAAATTAGAGTGAGGTCTTTAAAAGAGTTAAATTTTAGCCCAACTCAAGATAATTTCATTAAAACATAGTTCCCAAAGGTCACTGTCATGACATTGTCTTTTGCTCTCTTTTTAACCATTTCTTTCGTCAGTCTAAATGTTTCAATCGGTGACAATTTCAGAGACTAAAATTTGTGACATGAGGATATGGCGGAGAAGATTTAGACGAGAATGCCAATGAACAGAGACAAACTCTTTGACATAAAGAAAATTAAATACCTCTAAGTAAAAGATGATACAAATGTTCTATAGACACAACAAGACAAACTCAAAACCATTACCTGATGACTCCAAAATTAAACGAGAAACCAAAAAATAAAAAGAAAAAAAGTTCTCGATGCGTGCCTTACCTCTCTTTGTGTTTTGTAAACTGAATGGTTCCTATTGAGAAGTAACTTAGGTACAACAAAAAGCTGTTCTTGAATTGGAAACATATTAATTCCCAAACCCCACAGCACATTACCAAATATGGAATGATGATGATGATGATGATGATGTGAGTCGCTGAATGGATTGGTTTGGTCGGAGAATGGTTCGTCTAGCCGAGGAGATCTTTGAACAGTGTAGGGTTCTGACTTGTTGGGTTCACACCCATTTGTCTAACAAGAGCATCTTTCTCGAGAGCTTCCTTTGTGTTTGGTCCTTTTGAGGTTTGAGATTGGTACGTGCGTGGGTTTCCTTTGGAGCTATCAGACAGTTCGGATAAGAGAGAGTCAACACTTGTGGTTGTGGTCACAGGTGCTGCATCTGAGTATAGTCCCATTACATCGGATGAACCCCCATCTTGACTCGAAGAATCCAGAAGACCTTCCAACTCTTTAAATGGATCCATTGCTGTAACGGTTGTGGCAGTTGGCTCGCCTAAGTCGAGCAAGTCCGGTGGCGGTTGAACAGGGGTTTGATTTTCCTTGGGGACGGCTGCAGGTTTGTTAACAGTTCCTTTCGCCGGCTTGTGACCACCAGAAGATGACTTTTTATCAGTTCTTGATGACGGTCCACCAAACAAGGATGCAGCGAGTCTCTGTTTCTCGGGATCGATTTCGGGTTTCTTTGGTTCATAGCTGCTTCGAGGCTTTGAGCTAGATGAACCAACTCCTGCATCCGAGTATGTAGGGGTACCGTTTGCTGCTTGCTGAGTAGTAGAAGAAGATGATGTGGTCGATTGATAGCTCGGTCTACCCCATTTTTGCTTAACTCCATCGAGTCGCAGCTTAATTTCTGAAGACTCTCGTTCAGAAACCAAAGATGTTGAAATTGGCTGGTGTGACTCGCTATAATAAGAAGGCTCGGGTACTGGAACAAGCTCGTTCGAAGCTTGTGGTGGCCCTGATGGCTTTGGAAGTTCATAGGCTTCGAATCGAAGAGCATGAGATGGAACTTCGTGATGATCCTGGGGATGGTAATCGGTTGTTTCAAACATCCCCGAGCGCTCTCTCTCAGAAATATAAGGTTGTGCTCCACTCTCGATAGCTTGTTGGATATAGCCATTGAGAAATGAAAGATCCTTGTCAACCTAAATCAGGAAAAGGACCATAAGATTCATGAAATCTACGCTCAAAGGAAGCGAATGAAGAGAGAACGTTACCTCAATGTCTTCGCAACTAGCATCTAAAGGGAGTATACTCTCAACAGCACGGGCATCTAGAGCAAGGAGAGCCTGAAGCTCATATGCACGTTGCTGAAGATCTGTTGAATGTGAAGCCAGTAGCTCTTCGATCAAAGATTGGCACTACAATATAAAAACAGTCAGTCCATGAAAAAGCAGGCTATAGATTGGGTTTTTAACTTCAGGACCGTCTAAAGATGCATACCTCTGGCAAAACATCAACCTTTCTCCCAGATGCAATTTCAAATGCGTAGATCTTCATTAGTGCAGAAACAGCATAACCCTTCAAAAAGAAGAGGAAACCATTACTATACAGGTAGCAACTGGACTGAGTTTGCAGTAAGTAGAAACATCACCACTCTCCTGTACATGTATACTAGCAATTAATCCTGACAGAAATCTACCAGGTTAGAAAATTTTTGTTGACTATACATTTAAGGAAGACGAGTGGGTTAAGTCACATATTCATGAAATTCAGTCTCTACCATGTTGTCCGAATGCAACTTAAGTATGGAGATCTAAAAGATAAGTCGAGTGTTACAAGAAACTACAGCATACACAGAATTAAAAGGCCAGAACAGCTAAGCAGGTAAAGGTTTTCTCGGTGAATAATATTCGAAAGCTGAGGAGATACCTTTACAGTTTCATCACTTGAGTATGCGTCTGCCACATCGCACAGCTTTCCACTAATATAGGAGGCAGAATATTTCCCATCAGCTGTGCCATATTCTCCCAAGACCCAAGAAATTACCTGAATTTAAAATCAAAAGTAAGAAACAAAAATTCGTTGCGAAAATTGGTACGTGGAGTGATCAGAGAACAAAATCAACCTGAAGAAACAGGGATGGAAGTTTTGGCTCGCTTATAAGCTGCAAGTACGATTCCACCTGCATCAAGAAAAACACACTCATATGCCAATAACATTACACTATCTAAGCCAGCAAAACAAAACCAGGAAGTAAGAAAGGTGACTGAAGTTACTCAATACTAACTTTAAGATTGCAATTTCAGATATCGACTCAATTCTCTGCTAAAAATGAGTTCATATATCACCAAAACAAAAACTACCAATTTCTTTGCACATTAATGCAGAACGAACAGAAACTGGAATGAACAACATACAGCTGATAATCTGAGCTTGCTGTCTGCATCATCATCGTCCTCTCCAAATCCTTCAGCAATCAAACGCATCAGATTATGTGCCACCTTAATATTTACCAGATCTCCTGCATGCTCGAAGACTTTATTCATGATCTGCAGTCCAGAAACAGTTAAAATTCTGTCAACCGAAACATAAGAGTATATAAGTATATTGTCCGGCCACAGTTACAAGGGAGATTGGCTTGCTACCTGGATGAACCATTGATTGCTTGGAGCAAATTGTTCGGCCAATTCTACACAACGAGATGCTATCTCAGTTTTGTAATGATTGTCATTGATGCTAATCATGTAATCAATCATTCGGTCGACAATCACTTCTACATTAGACGACTTTGTCATTTTGTACAACAATTCAAATGTCTTCCTCTTTAGTGTATCATCTGGATCCTGTCGGACAGTAGCAACGGAAAAAAATTCAGGCAAGAAAAAAAAACAATGTGCTGACATGGAAACAAACAACTAAAAAAGTTTCCTTTTTGCTTCTGCTCACCTCCAAACAATCTATCACAGCAAGTTGGTGCTGCTCAGCAATGTCTGGGCTTATTTTTATCAAACGACCAAGACCATCAATACCCATGTACTTCAGATTGTGACTATCACTCTGCAAATAGTTTTCCCGGGATTTAAATTACAATCATAAGGTTAACAAGAGTATCTGCATACATGTCAGGAAGACAACAAACCTTCAAAAACTTGGAGATAGCATCAGCAGCAGCTTCCAACAGCTTGGGATTTGGAAGTATACAAGAAATACATCGAATACACTCATAAAGGATCGCATTTCCTATATTGGTAGAGGAATCACACTTTCTGAACAAATCTCCAAGCACCATAGACATGATTTCACTAGCATTCTTATCACCACTACCCAGCAAAGCCATTATCTTCAGCAACTTGATCTAAAAACCAAATTTTTTTGACAAAAAGACTTATCACCAGTTGCAAAAACTAAGACATCAATGAGAGAAAACTAAAGCGAAAACACGAAACCTGTATAAAAGGTGCAGGCATTTGATGATAATCATAACTCTTTGGCAATCTTCTCTCAGTGACCTGTTTGAGAATGCTAACGAAACTGCTAACCAAATCCTTGTAGGAACTAACATCTTCACTTATAAGATCAAACAACGGACAAAGAGTCGCTCCCATAACTCCAGGATCATTATCACATAACCTCTTTCTGAAATTAGTAATCAAATGCGAAACCGAAGAAGGAGACTTCCGATGAAATCTATGTAAAGCCATAATAGCTTTCTTCCTCACAGCTTCCTTTTGATGATTAAGCAACTCAACAACCTGAGGCAAAACCGCCGGAATCGTCTCTTCATTAATCAACCTACAAATCGCATTAAGCGCCGCGCAAACAACGAGAAAGTTATCGGATCTGAGATCTTTCTGAATCGTGTTAACAATAAGGATAATAAGATCATGATCTTCGTTGAGAAACAACGTCACTGCTAAGTAACCAGTACGCTTGAGAAGAAGATTGTCGTCGTGAGTCATCTTCACGGCGTGAATGTAACCAAAAGAAGCGTCGTGACCTAACATCTCTATGTAAACAAGTCGTATAATGTACTCTTTCATCTTCCTCTTGGGAATATCTGGCTCTAACAATCTTCGTTTTAGTATATCGATCTCGCTGAGAACGATCCGATCTTCTTCGGCTTTAGATCGTGCTTCTCCGATTGATTTGACCAGATCGAGAAACTCCTTCGACTGACCAAATCCTCCTTGTGATCCCATCGCTAGCTCTCTTCCAATTGTCTTTAGCTGCTCCATCTTCTCTCACTCACTCAAATCCCTAGCAACAAATTTTGAGCGGTGATTTCTTCGATTGATTTTGAATTAGGGATGTTTCCGATGAGAAATCGGATATTGGACCATGCGAAATGAGATTTGTGATGATGATGATTGGTGCCGTGAGCGGTGGCGGCGATGATTCTGATACGGTGGAGTTCTCAGATCTGAGAGAGTGAAATTGGAGATGAGAAAAACGTGAAGAAGAGAAGAGATTTTTAGTAACGAGAAAAGAGTTTGCTTTTAGCTGAATTAGCCTCTACACCAGGCGGTCCCCAATAGCAAAACCAACACGCGTGTAACAGTAAAATTTAGAGGTGGTTAAACCGGAGGAGATTTATATGTGATTGGTTTTTCGATTCGGTTTGGTGTGAGTTTTTTGGTTTTTGGATTTTTTGTTGGTATGAAAAGTATGTCCAAACTAAAACACCGAAACTAGTTTGGTTCGGTTCTATATGTTGAAATTTTGAATTCGGTTTAAAATTATTTTCAAATTTACTTATATTGAAATTTATTTTTATTATTTTACTTTATGTTATTTACTTATCCTCGACTATTTGGATACAGTGCCAACCCGAACCATTTTGTTGTTTAAAAAAAAAAAATGGTTCATTAACAAAAACTATTTAAAAAAATAATTACAAATTACAGTAAGATTATGAAACGAGAATAATTATGGACTGACCATTACCAATTTACCATAACGTTTTCAAAAATGATATCTGTAAAATTATGTATAATCATTTGCTTCCTAAAACTTTTGTTTTAAAGTGATCCTTAATAGTTGCTTTAAAGCCTGAACCCATTTATTGTATATGTTTCCCTTTTTTGCACCATTTAGAACCTGTGATTGAGATTGTTGAATTACGTTGCTTATTTAGATTCAAAGAGTAAAAAAACTGCTTGATTTGATGAGTCTCTCTGCAAATGCATAAACTTTTTCATTGCATGACTCTTATGTATGTGATATTTCAGGTGACTCTTGACATCATGAAGGCAATTCCTCGAGACTAGTAATTTGGGCTCATCAACATTTTTGCACTCTTGTGTGGTCCATTTCAAGATTGAATATGAAAACTCTAGACCCGATCGAATTTTGGTATGTTAACAAAACCAAAAAACAAAACTCTCTTTTGATCCATCAACTGGTGAATATAATGTAGTTAGGCAAGTTTTATCGTAGTATTGTCTGATTTTGTTAAATACTTATCTCTAATAGTAGTAGTTTCGATCTCGGTGTCTTTAAGGCTTCCTTGCTCATTTAGTCTCACCAACTTTAGGAGATAATCACTAATGCATAATGAATGACAATACAAAGGCTGTTATAAAAAAATTACAAATTATAGTTATAGCAAGATCTGTGGTCAAACTTCAAACCTGGAATGAGAATAATTATGGACTGACTATCTCCATAATGTTTTCAAAAATAATGTCCCTAATATTGTTTATAATCATTTGCTTCCTAAAACCTTTGCTTAATGGCCTTTAATTAGTCCTCTACCGGTCCTTAATAAACCACTAAGCTACAGATTTGATCACTATCAATTTAATTTAGATGATATCTATTTGTATTCTTATAGATAATTATAAAGTTTTTGAAAAAGATACGACATTTCTCAATAAAAATGTATGACAGTATACTCATAAAATATCAGTTGAAGCCAATAATTTTGAAAGTTCAAGAAAACTCGGTAAAGTATCATACCAAAGAGACTAACAATAGCTTCAAGAACTACTTTCTATTACAAGTCAATGTGAAAGATCATACAGAGACTAGTAACTACATCACCAATGTATTTCACGGCCTTACAAGGTTGAGGAATGAGCATGTGATGATGAAGGTCTTTACCACAAACATGATGAGAATTACGTAGGCCATGTTTCTTTCGTGTTAGAGTTAGTTTCTTAATTATTGGTGTTATTTTTTAAGCAAAAAATATATTGTTTTTAATTTGCATATAGTAGTGGTTGAATTCTTGACATTTATGGATGAGCTCATTGAGTAATAATGTCTTTTTTTTTTTTTTTTTTAAAAACAATGTCTTCAAATTTTCCGAATAAGATACTCGTTTTGTTAATAAAGGCATTTTCAGATTTGTATTTATGTGTTTCATTAAAGATTTGTGGATTTGTTATGATACACTGGTTGTATTATAGCTAGGTTGCCTGTGGCCCAAGAAACCATTACTAACCCCTGAACTTTTTTCTACATTACGCTAAAATGGGTGTGGCCTCTTAAACACGAAGAGTTTGGTGTGACGTCGTTTTTATCAGTTTTGTGAGAATTTGCTTTGATGATCAATCTCCATCAACTAGCAACACTATCACCATCAATCTCTCTTTATCTCACTACCTCGCCAAACATGTTTTGGCAGGCTTCAAAACTTAAAACGCTATTTTTTCCTTTCTAAACACGGATTCTTTATGTTAGAGCCTAATTAAAAAACCAACATTCTCAAAAATATTGATAAAATAACTTTTTCAATTATACACGTTAATATACGGATTAAAATGTTAAATGCAAACGGCATCTTTTCATTATAAATTGCGTTCGTAATTGAATATAAAATAAAAAAAATCTTGTATATATTTCTACATATTAAATTATGCGAAAATATACAAACAAACATATATAACTTATATATATATATATATATATATGTATTTAACAACTTGTATAAAATTTAAATAATCATATCAGAATAAAAAAAAACGGTCACTTAAAAATCATATATCACAGTTTGCAGTAATTATATTTAATCTATTTTGGTCTATGAGGAAATGGACTAATTTAACTAAATGTGATCACCAGTTCAATTAGGAAAGGTTTCGAACTTCTAAGTTACAAAAAAAGAAAGAAAAAGAAAAAGAAAAGCAATGAATATTTGATGTAAAGATTTTGCATTTTCCATTTGATAATATGTCTTTGCTTTCTACTTAATTTTCAAACTACTACACATTTTGGGTGTGATGTTTGTCGTGAGTCGCGACCTGTAATGATGGTTTGACTTTAAACGCAAACGCTCCGAGAATAGCGGCCAGAGTCATAACGCACAGAAAGCCAGAAGCTGCGAACACACCGTCTTTCACAAGGTAACACTCACGGTTTAGCCACCCTTTGCCGTATCTCTGCTCTCTGTTCATGCTTGCACCAACGCTTATCAATGTAACCGCAACTGCAAAATTAACCCTGCAATGAATTCATGTATTATATATATGTACTTGCAAAATTAAATCCGGTGACAACACTATAGATCACTAAATTAATTACAAGCTATATTTGTTTTTTGTTCGTAAAATTTGATATAACAAGCATATTCTTCTTACCAAGAAAACAACAGAAGAATTATACAAAGCAATGTCGTTCCGGTTTTGTCCGTTTTCAAGTAACCTCTACAGATCACAACGTTTCCGACGATCTGAGCAACGAAAACACAGACCAAAGCAGCAATTCCTAACCCGAAAGCACGATTTTCGGGTAAATAACACGATTCTCCATCCCATTTCAGATCTTTCCCCTATAAAAAAACGTAATTGTTTTAGCAAAACCTAATTCCAAATAATGTTCTTAGAACACAAAATGGATAACTTGAGAAACAAGTCATTTGAGAATTGGTTTACCTTAGCCTTTTGAAACTCGGCCGAAAGGCACAGGAAAAACGCGGCGAGACCAAAGAGAAAGATGAACATGAAAAAGAGAGAAAATTTGGGTCGCCCATTCCGGTTATCTTGTTCTTGAACCTCCATTGATTTGCTCTTAAATCCCTTCAGAGGGAAGACGAGATTACTTGAGACCTACTCCACAATTACATAGAATAACTATTTATGTTTGCTTTCGTATATATGTTTGTAAAGAGTGGATTTGTTCTTTGTTGTTATGGTTGGGTTGTTGGGTTCTATACTTTGCTTTTGTGTTAATCAAGGATTTGTGTTTTTTTTTTTTTGAATCTTAAGAGGATGAAGAGAAAAAAAACTTTTGTGGGTCATGCGGTTGGACTCTTCTCTCCTCTGTTTTTTCTCTATATTAATCTAGAAAAAAATGTATGAAATTGTTGCATAATTATTTATTTCTTAAAAGGGAATTTTTTTTTTTCTTATGGTTTAGATAATTTAAGACCTTAGATTATCCATTAATATATATGTCTTTTTTGATCAAGAGTCAATTGAATAAATCTAGTACACTAAGATTAAAAAATGACATATGTCGAAAGAACAGAGCGGCAAATATAAGTTTCCTAGAGCTCGTCTAATGAAATCTTATTTATGATACAAGATAGTGTTCATATGTTACTCTTTTTTCTCTTTTCTTTTTTTTTGTTAACGGAGGCTTGGTACTTGAACAATAAATTTGGCACAAAAGTTACGGAACGAAAAAAAAAAAAAAAGTTGAATCCGTACGTATCTGGTTGTAACATTTTATCAGAAGTTCCTTAAGAGCTTGGCTACTCGAAACTAAACCCACATCTTTGCTAGCTTAGGTTTGAGGAGTTAATTTAAAATTCAAGTTGCTCTCTACTCTCTTCCAAAGTCTCTTCTCTTTGTACCGTTTCCTAGGAAGCAATATAATTAAAATTGTTTCTAACATCATCCACATTTTCATACGATGACGAGTGTCTACATAAAAAAAAAACATGGCCGTACAAGAGAAGCAGTCGAACAAGGCACACGATTCAAACAATAATATTTTCTTTATATTTTTAATATGCATATAAAATTGAGGTCTATAACTTTTTAACAAATATATGTATTACTGTCTATGAGGACCTTGACCTATGATGGCTCTCTTTACAAGCTGAGAGGGTACCTCTTTCAAATTGACTTAGCTTGGGTTAGAGAAGCTTGAATTAGTCTCATTACTGTCTTCAAGAGTATTTGGAACCGTTGATGCGGGTAAGCACCAGAGAGGTTTAGGTGGAAGTTGGAGATCCTCTATATTCCCCTCTAACATTTCAATGACTTTGATCATTGGTGGACGATCAAATGGACTTGTTTGAATACACCATAGACCAACCAATACCATCTTCTTCGCAATTTTCTCTTCTTCTTCAGTTATACGATCTCCAAAAATACTCATGATGTCTCCCCTCTCAAAATCCTTATAAATCCAATCAGGAAAGTACATTGAACTATGGTTGGATCCAAAATTTTCAACCTTTTCTATATTCCTTGCTCCGATCATCTCAAGAACCACCATCCCGTAACTATATACATCTGACTTATGCGAAACTCCGCCAAAATTCTTGGAAAACTCTTCTGGAGCAATGTATCCTACCGTCCCTCTCGCATGTAGCATTGACATGATGCTCTCATTATTTTTGCAGAGCTTAGCAAGACCGAAATCTGAAATTTTGGGACAAAGATCTTTGTCCATGAGTATGTTTTGCGGCTTTATGTCGAAATGCACAATCCTTGATACACAACGATTGTGCAAATACTCTAGGCCGCGAGAGACACCTAACGCTATATCAAATAATTTTTCCCATTCCATATTCGTTGACATATTCTCAGCAAGAAACTTGTCGAGGGATCCATTCGGCATGAACTCGTATATTATAGCTCTCTTGTTCCCTTCATAACAGAATCCAAGCAGAGAAACAATATTAACATGAGAAGTTCTACTCATGCTAGCTACTTCATTGATGAACTCTTCTCCGTTCCCCTCTGACTCCTTCAAGATTTTCACTGCCACATCGCGACGGCTATCAGGCAACTTTCCTTTGTAGACAGTTCCAAATCCTCCTCTCCCAAGAACATCCGCAAATGAGCTTGTCATCTTCTTGACTTTTGCGTAACTATATCGTCTCAACATTACAACCGCTTCAACGTTTTCGCCATTCCAATCACCCTTTCTCGCCTTCTTTGCCTTTACTATCAACGCGACCAAAATAATGATAATAACAACTGAAGCTGCTGATACACCTGCAATAAGAGAATTATCCTTTAAACTTAGGTGTTACGAACATGAGTACTATAAAATGGATTGAGGGATAGGGTACCGAGTATGAGTTTTAATTTCCACAAGTGCATTTTCGAGTTGTTACCGCCGCCTTTTGTGTCAATAAAAGGTTGGCTAAGCAACACTGGACCGCATACTTTAACATAAGTAGTACTCGGAACCGATGGTGTCTGGTACCCGGTAAAGAAGGAACCAGGTTGTTTTAGCCAACAAGTGCCTGACCCATCAAACATCGAGACAGAAGCAACACAAGAAGAGCTAATAAGAAAATTAGCTCTACAAGGCGAAGTACTCGCAAAGAAAACATCCGAGAACGTATCTTTCTCGTATGTAAAGAAACTTGTGTGAGCCAAATCAAGCATGGTTGTGTTGCCAGAGCAATCACTTAGCTCCAATTTTCTCTTGCATCCCTTTCTTCTATCATTCACATCAACAAGATCAAAGTTATAAGACGGACACAAGCAAATCGGTTTGGTATCATTGTAACTACAAATCCCAAAGTTTCCACAATATCCATAAACGAGACATTGGTTAGCAACAGCCGACCATTGAGGCACCACTGGGCCACTGTTTCTATTCTTAGAACTGTAGATTCTCAAATTCCCATCATCGTCTAGCTTCAAGAACCTAAACGTATTCCCACTTTCGCCGAAATCGCCACTGTAAACGGTTTCACTTCTACCATTGAGAGTGGAATCAAAGATCGATAGAACTCCGTTACTCTGCAAACCTAAGACCGGGGACGATAGGTTCGTGCTGGAGGAAAAAAGCCCTTGATTCCAGTATATTGCGCTATTGTTCCACCTAAGAGTAAGATTCCCACTTCTCTCTAACTTAAACGAGTAAAGACCAGATCGGAGAACCGATAGTGAAATTCTGCGACTGGACGATCACGTCCGTCGGGTTATCGAAGGAAGACCAAACCGGAACGCTTCGGTTATTGAGGAGAACAAGTTCACCGGAATCTTTAATCGAACCGGAAGTAACACCGAGACGATCCGTTCCAGAATCCCAAACAGTGGTGCCGGAGCCATTGGTAAGGCGGAGAGAGCCCGAAGTGAGAAGACGAAGTGATCCTCGTGAGTCAACGGTTCCTGCTGACCATATGGTAACGTTTCCAGTGAAAGAAACAGCGGCCAAAAAGGAATCAGGAGAAGACGCTGGAACAAAGGAAACAGAGAAAGTACTATTGGGAGACGACCAAGACTGGTTGGGACCGGATGCGTAAAGGACAGAGCCTAGAGGTATGGTGGATGCTGAAAAAGTGAAGTGGAGGAGAAGGAGAAGCAGAAGAAGATGAAGTAGTTTTGGATATAGCATCTCCACCATTGTTGTGATTATGAAGCTGCTCTGTCTTCTCTGTTTTTTTTTTTTTTTTTCCAATCAATAAGTTATTAATATCTTTTTGACATCATCAATAATTGTAAGTTGACGATGTCCGTCATTGTTGTGATTATGAAGACTCTCACATATCGTTATTTTCCAAAGTTGACAATTCAAATGAGCATTATTGACTTTGATTGGTTACGTTTAGAAAAACGTAGTTCAAAACTTGAAATTGTAATGTACTAATGCTTATCTTGTAGCCAATCAAAGGATTTTGGTTTTTTTCTTTTTAGTGATTTATAAGGGTCAGGGTTTTTCACACTTTTTCAAAATGTTTTATGGTTATACTATTACGGAGGATTTTTATTGAAACGTTCATGTTTATAGGTTATTTTTAGTCTGACTTTATGAATTATTGGCGACAAAGACAATTATTTGTAGAGTTACATGATTTGTGTCCACGAGATGTTCTTATTCCATTTTTGCATGACTAAAGACGAGTTAAAGTTTTTAACAAGAAAACAAAAAATGAGCTGAAGTTTCATCTTTTTTTTTTTTTGTCAACAAGTTTCATCTTTTCAAAATTGAAAGTATCCAAAGTTTTATACATGGAAGAGTCTGTTGACTTAGCTTGAAGTAAAATTTGAAACGGAAATATATTCATGTAAGGGGCCACATAGCTATTAGTTTGCTTTAGGCACAAAAATACCGAGACCAGCAATGAAGCAACATTTTTAAACACACATAAATACTAACACCAACTTGGTAGAAAAATCAATTTATTTATTTTAGTTATTCATATTATCATATTTATATGAATACACATGAATACATCATTATCTCTTGGAATCTCTTTACAATTCCTCATACAGATCAAATCATGAATGTCTTTAATTCATTGAATGAAGAGTTTATTAATCGTTCTTCTTCGTAGTACACTTTGGAATGGTGGTGAGATTGATAGGTTTAGCCTTGAGGACAGGATTTTGCTCGAAAAAGTTGGTTGGCCGAAGTTCAAAGCCGCCAAACACAGTAGGCATCGTCGGAAAATCTTCTTGGCATGGGACATGGTGGAATCCAACGGTGTACCACATCACTATATCTTTCTTCTCTATTTCCCTATCTCTGCCACATTCATTTGTATAATTTTTAATCCCATAAAAAATACACATAAATTTGTCTCATAAGTACAAAATAATATCTAAAATTTTATATAAGAACATGTTATATTCATAAAATTTGTATTGTTTTCAAAAACATTTCAGGTGTTTACATTTTTGTAAATTTGAGACAGATCTATGTATATATACTTTTACTTGTACTAATCCTTTAAAACTATTTCTAATTTTTTTTTTTAATCTTACGTTAAAGTCCTTTAAAGATACGTACAAATATAAAAATTTCATAAAAAAAGGAAGAAAACGAATTAGTTAGTTTTGCACAAAATGTTTTACGAACTAAAAAGATAATATAGTAAAACCTTTTAATCATTTAATTTCAATATACCCATTTGGCCATTTTCCGTAAATCATTTATTTTATTAGTCGTGTTTGAAATGAGTCTTGAAATATATTCGTTGATTTAATAATTAATTATATTAGGATTTAAATTAAATCTGATACTAGGATAGTACGTAGGATGATTCGAATGATGCAACATATGTAAAAGAACCATCTTTTAATAGAGATGTAAAGTACCTTTGGCTCCATACGGCTAATGTGTCGTCACCTTGGCTCCGATCAGCGTACAAACCGCTAGTCCAAACCTCCGATTTGTTATACGGCGTGATCCACACGTTATAGTTGGTGAATGCTGCCCGAATTTGTGGGTAGTCATCTTGGGCAAGAAGTGAGCTTGAAGCCGGCCCAGGAAGTAGACGGTATCCAACCTCATTGCCATGCTTAGTTTTTTTATTAGGGTTAACCACCACCAATTCCTCGGCTCTCAGCCCTAGTTTCACCCGAGCCTCTGCCTCGGTTTTTGCTATGTTTCGTTTTGTTGTCCAATAGCTTTTTCTCGGTGTGTTAACAGATTTTGGAGTCCTCTTAGTCACAAGTTCGTTACGAACAAAGGAATTATCGGTACCATCGATATCAAGATCAAGACGGAATGTCACGAAATGATCGTGGTTGACTCCGACTGTGTTGTCAGCAACAATTGTCCCGTAGATGTCGTCTTCTTTGATCTCTGATGTGTGAACATATTCCACGGGTTTTACTTCTAAAACACCGGTTAAACCGACCTATGCACATCAAAGTTGTAACATTAAAACTAATTAAATTTGGGAATATCTATCTTACATGCATGGTTAAATCTTATTATTTATTTATGCTAGAATTGGAATGTAATTGTGAACTACATACATTTAATTGTTTATTTTGAGTACGACTATAATGTAAAAATATATGTATTTTTAAATTGTTATTACAAATAGTTTTTTTTTTTTTACCTTTTGATTGGCAGTCTTTTACTGATAAAATTGTTTGCGGTTTTGCATTTACATTTAAAATTTTTAAATGATGTTTAATTAATACATCACAATATTGTGTTGCTTTTAAATTTAAAACATAATATTTGATTGTACAAAGGGAGCTGTAACCGAAGATGGAAACGATAAACAACTAAATTCATGTAAATTAAAATGCATGTATAAAGATAGGAAAAGTTTTCGAACGACGTTACCCCCATTTTGATGGAACCGCTAGGTTTGAACTCATACTCAATGATGTAATCGTAGTTCCCCACTGTCGTCACCATCCGGGCTACAAGACTTACATCTGGTCTAACCTCTGTGATCTGCAAAAACAGTTTGTGTAAACAGAATTTTTTTTAATCATCTTATATATCACTAGTAAAATACATAATATATTGTTTATTAACAAAGAAAAAACCTATAAAATATTATAAACGAAGATAGATCTCATGATATGATATTATAATTTATTACTTTTAAGCCGGGTACTTCAGCTTCGGTATGTCGCCACATAATCTCTCCAGCATATTTTTCGAAAATGCACATAACATTTGATACTTTTGTAGGAGTTCCATCTTGTCCCGCAAAGACGCCATCCATGAAGGCGGCATTTGGGGGACAATCTGTGTACGGCTCAAGGGACACGGCAGATTGGCCGCAACCAAATTCACCACAGTCTAGGTAACTGATGAAGTACCAGTCATCATTTGGGTCCATGTAAGGTACGAACATCTCCGACAAATGGCCTTTGTATAGGACTTGCCGGTATTTGTTCATGTCCATGTCGAAAATGGACGCGAGAGAGATGACAAGACCGGCTCGAACGTCAAATGACATGTGAAATTCCCAATTTGCCCATCTATTCACCATCACATCGAAATCATTAAATAGTGTAATTTTTAAGTTCATATTTAACAGTTTTAGTAATAATACTACAATAGTATCAGTCTCCATGTTTCTTTCACAGAGTATATAGTATTAGTAAAAAAAAAAAAGTAGTTCTATTTGTACCATTACCGACTTTAAAATTTTGATTTCCAGATAGCTTAACTATTGTTTGCCAAATTTGATCTATAGCCATAATTGTTCTTCTTTTTTTCTTATAACCATTTTTATAATCATAATTTGTTAATCCTTTTACCTCACGACGTGTCCATCGATCTTAAACCCTGGACCGTCCGGCTGGTAAAAGACGGCACTTCGAAGTGACGGGCCAAACGGCGGCTTGAGATTTGAGATACGGTACTCTCTCCCGTCAGCCTTTGGCATAGGACCCGTGAACCTGTCCTTGAACTCCACTACTTTCATCTGGTCAAGGTTAACGATTATCGTCATGCCTTCAATTGGTCTAAGATACGTATTCACCGATCCGTTTAGATAAAAGGGTATCGTTCTTATAGACCTCTTTGTCTTCTTCTCACCGAACCATCCCATCGTGGAGGACGTGACCACAACTTCCGACAAGTTCAAGCCGCGTTTCACTATCGAGTCACAGAACGGCTTGAACTTAAGAACAAGCGCGGTGGCTGCTTGCTGCTCGTCAATAGTGAGCTTAGGGTTACCATTTCCTACGTGGATCTTGTTTGAGACAATGGCTCGAGTGGAAAAGTCAACTACGATCTCTCGGCTCTTGCCCTTATCTCGGGCAATGACAAAAGCTTGACGTGGTGGTGGTTTGACGTTGTGGCCTGGTGAGGAGTGCCACGACAAGATCACTAGGGACTTGTCGGGCTCGTTGAGACCCACGTATTGGAAAGTGAACTTATGGTTATGACCAATAGGGTACGACTTATTGATGATGGTTCGGACGAGTTTGAGTTCAGTCTCGGTCAAGGGATCGAAGGGGTGAGGCGGCGGGATGAAGCTCGATGAGGAGATTACGAAAATGGAAGAAAATAGAAAGATGGTGAAGTGAACTTGAGCCATTGCTTTGTGATTTGATTGAGTTGGAATCTCTATATTACATATAGCCAAAATTTTCCCTTTATTTTGCACATGGAACACACAAGTATACATGTAATTTAGCGTTTTGTGGTCCTAAACATTAAGTTCTTTCACAAAATATATGTATCTAATAATAATAACAATCTCAATAAATACCTTTTGCAAATCCGAATAGTTGTATATTTTCGTCGCAATTTTTGATAAGCCTTTTTTTAATAGAGAAATTGTTAAAAATGCCCCTTTTTCAATACCCCTTTTCAAAAATGCCCCCTTTGAGAGTCCATTTTTAAGTTTGCCCTCTTTTAATTTTTAATGACCATTTTACCCTTATTTGAAACAAAATTAGGTCCACAAAATACAAAATATTTTTTGGCGGAAAAAGTGATCCCGCAATTTTCCCGCCAAAACACTTGTAAAAACCTTTAAAATACCTTGTAAAATTTTCCCGTAAAAATTTTTCCCGCCAAAAAACTTTTTTTGCGGGAAAAGTGATTCCGCAATTTTTTTGGCGGGAAAAATTTACAAGGTATTTTAAAGGTTTTACAGAGTATTTACAAGTGTTTTGTAAGGTTTTACAATGTATTTTAAAAGGTTTTACAAGGTACTTATAAGGTTTTATAAGGTATTTATAACTTGTAAAACCTTATAACTTGTAAAACCTTATAAAACAGCTTGTAAAATCTTATAATATCTTATAAATACCTTATAAATACGTTGTAAAACCTTTTAAAATACATTGTAAAACCTTATAAATACCCTGTAAAAAACCTTTAAAATACCTTATAAATTTTTCACGCCAAAAATTTCCCCGCCAAAAATTTAACGCCAAAAAAATTGCGGAATCACTTTTCCCGCAAAAATTGAAAAAATTTTATGGGAAAAATTTACAAGGTAATTTAAAGGTTTTACAAGTTTTTACAAGTGTTTTGGTGGGAAAAATTGCGGGATCACTTTTCCCGCCAAAAAATATTTTGTATTTTGTGGACCTAATTTTGTTATATTTCTTTATATATTTGTGATATCTTTTATTAAAAGAAGGGTAATTTAGTCATTTTGTACATAAAAAGGGGTATTTTTAAAAATGTACAGCCAAAGGGGGCATTTTTTAAAAGGGGTATTGAAAAATGGGCATTTTTGTGAATCTCCCTAATTTTTAACTATAAAAAATCTGAACAATTATGTCTTTAATTTATATATTTTTAGTTTTCTAGGCAAGCCAAGGAGATAGAAATTGTTCCCAATCACCGGAATCCCTCAACGGTTGGCTCTCATTAACCACCTAAAACTTTGTGGCTATAAATAACTATTTTCTTGTACATATATACAAATGTACTATTTAATTAAGGAATATGTTGCAATATAGTACGTTTCCCAAACTTAATTGTGAAACTAGTACCGTTACTATTTATAATTTGGTGAAAGAGAGAGTGTGAGAGAGAGAGAGTGTGAGACGTATAAGAGTGTGAGTGTGAGAGAGAGTGAGAGAGAATGAAGCATTTACGAACGAGCATTTTAATTATTAAACTTTGAGGGAATGAAGTATAATAAAGAAAAAAAAAATTTAATTTAAAAAAAAACCTGACCCACACTCTCTCACACTCGCATAAGAAAAAGAAATTAAAAAAAAAAAAACTCTGACCCACACTCTCTCTCTCACACTCACACTCTTATACGTCTCACACTCTCTCTCTCACACTCTCTCTTTCACCAAATTATAAATAGTAACGGTACTAGTTTCACAATTAAGTTTGAGAAACGTACTAATTTCCCAATACACCCTTTAATTAATGCCAACATTTTTCTGTTATCAATATAGTTATATATTATGTAATTTTACATAGGGAATTAGGGATGGATCCACGTACGACAACATTAACACACTGTAAATTACTAAACTACGAATATTAATCTTTAATGTTTTACAATTAACTAATCAAATATATATATATATATATATATATAGTGAACATCATTATTTCTTTCATATCATAATTTAACATCCACTTAATATTTACCATCTAGTTTTGTTTAAAGAAATTATAACACCTTATCCTACCATTTTTATTTCATACTAGATGAATACCCACGTTACGCGCGGGTTTGTTTTAAAAATTGTTAAGAACAAATTATGTTGATTGTTCTTAAAATAGAATTTGTGGTTGTATTTTCTTAAAAGTTGAATTTGTTCAGTTTTTAACTAAAAAAAAATTGAACAGTTGTATCTTTTCGTCGCAACCTTTCGTTAAAATTTTTTTTTAATAACTATAAATTATAACTAATAATAGAGTTAGTATATAGAAGAAAACTTAGTGTGCATTTTCAAGTTTAATTTTTTTTTTGACAATACATGTACTAATGCTAACCACAAACAAAAAGAAAGTGTTGGCTTTAAAAGTCGGAATTTCTCAGTTTCTTGGTTGATTTAAAGAAGAGAAACTTACAAAAGCTGACTGGCTTTTGATACTTCGGTTTATTTTTTTGGAAGAGTTTACAGAGAACAACATGAGTAAATTTCTTTTTTATTCACAAAACAAATTAGAGAACTTGAGAAGAAAAAGGCAAAAACCAAATATTTAATTAGTGTTCTTTTAACTTTTGAAAAATATATTTTAAACGTTTTTGGGTCCAAGACATAAACTGACTCGTCATAAAGAAGGTTGTACACATAAATTGTCTCGTTATATATCAAGAGGGATTTGCGGTCCTAGACATCAAGATGGCTTATATAGCTTAGCTAGATATTAATAAACCATCTACAAGTTAATAGGAAAAACTACAACAATTACCACTTTTTTTCAATTTCTTTCAAAATCTACCACATTCATAACTTCTTTTCAACTCCTACCACATTTAGTATTTGAAATTACTAATTTGCCCTCCCTATTTATCTTCTCTATTTATCTCTCCTCCCTATTTATTTCTCCTCCCTATTTATCTTCCCTACAACATTAGCTTCCCTATTTATCTATTTCTCCCTCGAGACACGTGCACTTTAACCAAGAAACATTATATCTCCTGAGACTAAACAATTAACTTTCGTTTTTGTCTCCAGATCTTGTCCCCGATTGGAAATTCTCTGTTGCGTCTAGATCTTGTCCCCGATTTCATTATCTTGCTCTATTATCATGAATCCCATATCTTGTCCACCAATTGTTCTCATTTAAGGGTTTCGAAGTTTATTTAGATTTTTCACCATCTATTTTGGTCCACAGATTAGTTGAGCATTATTGTCTTCACCTACCCGGATTACTGAATTTTTTTTTCCTTCTATTGCAAAATAACAAAAAAGATCCAGTTGTCCCCGAGTACTATTACTCATTCTATTACTCATTCGATATGAACTTGTCCCCGATCTAATTCAATTACTCATTCGATCTGAACTTGTCCCCGATCTAATTCTACTACTCATTCGATATGAACTTGTCTCCGATCTAATTCTATTACTCAGTCGATCTGAACTTGTTCCCGATCTAATTCTTTTACTCATTCGATCTGAACTTGTCCTCGATCTAATTCTATTACCCATTCTATCTGAATTGTCCCCGATCTAATTCTATTACTCATTCGATCTGAACTTGTCCCCGATCTAATTCTATTACTCATTTGATATGAACTTGTCTCCGATCTAATTCTATTACTCATTCGATCTGAACTTGTCCCCGATCTAATTCTATTACTCATTCGATCTGAACTTGTCCTCGATCTAATTCTATTACCCATTCTATCTGAATTTGTCCCCGATCTAATTCTATTACTCATTCGATCTGAACTTGTCCCCATATAACATATTATTTAAATAAAATTATATGCAATTGTAAACGTGCAACATTTATTGCAACTTGTCCCTTTATCTGACACACCAGTCTGTCACCATCAAGGGCAATTTCGTCCACAAATTTGCATGTGGCAATGAAATGTGGTAGATTTTGAAAACTGTTTCCAATTGTGGTAGATTTTGAAAGCCACTTTTCAAAAAGTGGTACATTTTGCAAGATTCCCAAGTTAATATTCGATAAATTAATAAACACAATAAAATAACTAATATAAAAATAATTAATGTCCCGAATTACGTCAATGTAAAAATAAATAATATGTAATAAAATAACAAATTTAAATTTATATGTAAGGTAATAATTATATAATTTTTTGCATACACAACTAAGTTAATTATTTATTTATTTTTTTTGAAAACGACACAACTAAGTTAATATAATTGAATATGAGTTGATTGTCATCTTCCTTTATTTAAAGTTGAATCTCTTTAAAGGTTATCTCTAATTTTTTTTTGTTGCATCAAAAACCATTTAAAACTGTCTTCTCGGCCTACCTCCAAAACATGTGAAAATGCGATAATTAATATTTGTCTTGAATTTATCATAATTATAATACGTGAAACTTCTTCTAAATATATCATAATTATAATAATGTTGTCTTGAATTTCATCCTCAACATTACGGATTTTTTTTAATCAAAGAGTTTTTATTTTTATTGACATTTTTAGGAGCATAGGTGGACACAAAAGACAATTAATCACCTCCTCTTTGAATGCCCACCAGCGCTTCAAACTTGGGCTCTTTCACTGATCCCATCATTACCTTCATGCTTCCCTAGTCAGTCCCTTTTCTCAAATTTGGACTTTCTATTCTGGAGAGCTAAAAGGATGATGAATGGAGAGGAGATTGGACATTTTTTTCCATGGATACTCTGGTATCTATGGAAGGCTCGAAATAGCTTTATCTTTGAAAATATTCGTGAATCTCCTCAAAACACGCTACATCATGCATTTCAAGAGGCAAAGGATTGGAAGGCGGCAAATACTTCAGAGGACCTCCTCGTTGAAACTGCGAGACACCCATCTAATCTTTCAATCTTAGGAGACACTTCACCTGAATGCCAAATTGATGGCTCTTGGCATGCTACTGACACTCTCAGTGGGCACGGGTGGATCATTATGAATAAAGAATCCCCTATATTGCTTGGATTGAAAAGTTCTCGTCGGGGTCTATCGCCTCTGCAAGCAGAATTTGAAACCCTTCTCTGGGCAATGGAATGCCTCATCTCAGAATCGATGACAAGTTTTAGCTTCGCCACAGATTTAGATGGATGTAGATGGTCTTAGCCCTTACAAAAAGATTACTGAAAAATAAAACATTAACATAGAAAGGCCAAAGCTTAATTAACAAAGGGGAAACAAAACCAACAATGGGAGAAGCCAATAAAACTCACAGTTGCTTAAAACTTATGAACTTATGAACATGCATCAATTTTACATGGATAGTCTAGTGTGCTATTAACATCCATTTTATTGCGATAACCAAGATTATTAATTATAATTTTAAATTTATATATGTAATTTTCGTAAATAGATTCATTTATATTATTTAATGTAACACCATTTGAAAGACATTTAATAACATTATGACTATATAGCCAATCTATGTGCTACTATTTAATTTTCTATATAGCAATTAATTTAATAATTTTGATGTATTAAGTATATACTACAAAAAGTGTGTGTTTGCATCGCTTATTTTGTATACTTATATCAGTTATAATTGATGCAAATTAGTTTTACATCACTTATATAAGTGAATCTAAGTAAACAAGTGCATCAGTTTTTACAACCGATGCTTAATCTATATTGATTTAAACTTTATACTATTTTCTAAATGATGTAAATTCATATATTTGTATCAATATTAGGACAGCGATGCAGATGGATCTAGATTGCATCAAATTTAATGAAATGATGCCACACATCAATATCAAATTATAATTTTTGTATCGATTATAAAGAAGTAGTTCATATTAGTATCATTTAATTTTTTGATGCAAATTAATGGGTGCAAATTACTCTTTTTGTAGTGATAAATATTTAAATTTTGACATATCATTTTGTTAATAATAATTTTAAACTCCAGAGTAATAATCTTGTTAATATCATTTTAATAATAATAATTTTGTTAATGGATGACATGTTGATGAATGATTGAAAAACTGTGAATTGAACAAAAAAAGTTGAACATCATTCAATTCATTCCTCTACGAAAATAATTGTTTGAATGGGTTGAACAATTTTTCATTATAATTTATTCATTTTTTCAAAATTTTGGTAGAATGGATTGAATCAATTTTCCAATTTATTCATCTCAAATGGTAAAAAATTAAATAATAATCATTTAAATCTTTTAACTTCTTATTTTAAGTCAACCATTTGCACATTTGCAACCATTTTTTCCAATTTCAAATCCAAGATAGAGTAATTAGAATGAACTTCACTTATTTTTCAATCCATTTCTCCATTTTTACTCTAAAACTAATATTTTGAATATACTTTTAATCTCCACTAATATTTTGCATATTTATTTTCATACTTTTTAATATTTTATAAATATATATATATTTCCTCTTTTATTTTATTTGAACAACGATTCAATAAAACCATGAGTTCACACTACAAGAAAGAAGGCTTTTGACGTCGGTTATATTACTTGTTAACGTTGGTTATAGACCGAAGCAAAAATATTCACGTCGGTTTAGAAACCGTCCTGTTATGGGCCGACGTAAAAAATTTTAATGTCACTTAAACAAACGACGCCATGTTTGACGTCACTTTATTTACGTCGGTTTTCATCAATTTAACAACGCTTTGAATTTGACTTTATAACCGACGTGTAGTGCATCTATATTTTTATTATATTGGTACAAAATTTCTTTTTCTTACAACACTTTTTAGAAAAAATAATTATTAATTATATGTAATAAATTTTACAAAAAATTCTGAAAATTTGACCATACAAAAATTTCAATTATCCAAATATTACATATTAATATACAAGCAGAACTATGTCGAAAATACAACATATCCGTATTACAATAGACACTACTATGGTTGAAAATCAGTCTGCAGCTATTGTATGAGCATTTTCCTGAAATCAGAAAAAATAGCAAAGTTATAGAAATTTTTATATTATAGTATTATTCAAAATATATAAATCATTTATTACCTGATCATTTGATATATCTTCAGCAATTGTTTTTGTTTGCCACCTGATAAGCATGCATTGGTTAGGCAAATTTTGTGCTATGTCTCACGTATGCACTCTTGCACCAGAACCCACAAGTTCCTCCAATATTGCATACTGAATTTAAGTCTACGGCTCAGGCTTCTTATTTCAACACTATTTAATTCTCATGAAGATCAAACAAGAGTATCATACCACAGAAGAATCTAGAAAACAGAGCACTTTGAGAGAAAAAAGACAAACCAAATTTTCGTGGTTCCACCGGTTACAAGAGCAGCCATCCATCAATTGTTGTGTGTGACAGTGACACTGAGACAATGCATAAAGTTGCAGTCTATAAAATAAAAAGTGATTGACTAATGTAGGTAGTCCTATAAAAGAAACATATAGTTCAATGACTGTAATGATGGGTATTTTACCTGGCAAGATGTGTTCATGTGCCCAAATCTATTCTCAATTGATCCTCACTAAGGTCAGAAGTAAATATCAGCATCTCCCAAGGGCATAAAGAGTACCTGAAGAAGGGAACCAGGGATCAATTTTGCATTTAAACATGTTCGAAACACAAGATAATAAAACCAGGGAATTATCTGCTTCTCTATGCACTAGCTTCATTGTTCAATGCTTCTTTTCCTATGTTTGCAGCCAATTATATCATCAATGTTGCTTAAGGAAGAGTTGCTTTGTACTCTTAACTGATGATGCAATATGCACTATGATCAAAGGTACAATAAAAAAAACACAATTCATCCAGAGAAGAAGATCAGAGAACAGACCAAAAACTTCACAAGTAGACCTTGGAAGAAGAACCCCAGTTCTAAGCCAAAAGCAACACTTTTTCGGATTCACGGCCTCACAAGTCACAAACGCGAGAGATAATCACACATTTCCCCATTCCAAAATCCTAGAATCACCTTAAAGTAGAGAGAGTTAGAGATCTGTTTCTTCAATTCAACTACATAAACTCGATTCCAAAATATGTAGATCTAGAAATAGAAGACAAGCGAAATAATGAATGTAAAGAAGCTTACAAGGCTTGACGGCGAGAAGCTCGATGTTACTCATCCCAATTAGATCGCCAGAGATTCAAACCAATTTGCCGTAAAAACGACCAAAAGATGAGTTTTCCGGCGGATTGATTCGTCCCGTGACATCGTTCCGTTTCAGAGAAAGCAAGCGTTGATGGAGAACAAAATCGAGAGAGACTTATCTCTGAATTTTTTTTCCAAAAATCTGAATCAATACGCAAAGTGACGAGTTTCTAAGTAATCGCAAACCTAAAAAAATATCCTCTTTCAATTTTATTTTAGACGCTATCTTTTTTTGTCGGTTATAAAAACGACGTTAATTCCCTTCCAGTTTTTAACTTTTGACGTCGGTTAAATAAGTGACTTGAAAAAAGTGACGCCTCTTAGCATATTTTTTGTAGTGTCATTTGTTTTGAGGTATTTATAATGTTATATAAATTAAATATCCCTATTTATTATAGTAAACTTTTCGTTTGATCTCATATACCAAAGGTCCCAATGCATTGTCATTTTTCAAGGAGCTACAAAGAGATTCGCAAATCTAGAGTGGTCCTCATCTAACAAATGTAGTGAATCTTTTGAGTCCTTTGTAGTTTGTATGATCAAGTAATTATAAGAAATTACATAACTAATTATCGATTTGTATATAAATATTTTGTTGTAATTTTTACGGTTTGTACTTATCATTATCGTCGATATGGTAGTACTTAGATTCAAACATATATATTCTATGTGTTCAAATAAAGTCTAATATTATATCACAAGGTGAAACAGAAAATTAACTCTGTTAACGAGATCTATTAACATGTATGTTAACAGAAAATTAACTCTGTTAACGAGATCTATTAACCCACTTAACGTCGTACCTAATATGGCCAGGTCAACAGAAGTTTGATATTTATTTGGAAAGTCAACATAAGTTTGATATTTATTTGGAAAGTCAACATAAGTTTGATATTTATTTCGTTTCGTTATGAGTTGAGGATTTAAATCAACGTTTTGAATAAGTTGAGGATTTTAACGACATTTTTCCCGAATTAAATTGATGGTTTCCTTCTAAACTATCCAAAATGCTACTGAATTGATCATTATGAAATTAAAAATAGCCAATAACACATTAGCCTATATATATAAGAGAGATAGTTTGTAAAAGATACAAAATAATGTAAAAAAATATATGAGTTTTTAAGTATAGAGCTAAAAACAGAGATATTTGTTTTTACCTGACGGTGTGTCCATCGATCTTGAACCCAGACCCCTCCGGCTGAAAAAGGACGGCAATTTGAAGCGACGGGCCAAACGGCGGTTTTAGCTTCGAGAAACGGAACTCTGTTCCATTAGCCTTAGGCAAAGGACTCGTAAACCTATCCTTAAACTCCGTTACTTTTTTTTATCGGATGTCCCCGAAGGGACAAAAAATTTGGACCATTTCTCGATTTATGCGTGTCATCCTTGCGCAGGGGCCATGCTAATCTTCTCTGTATCGTTCCAATTTTATCGGATGTCCCCGAAGGGACAAGAAACCAAGTCATACATAATAAATAAAAAACGTTTTGGTCTTCGACTTTTCTCTCTCTCAAAAGAGGAAAAGTGACTTCTTTTTCCGTCGTTCAACGGCGCCTCTCCCGCCGCCGTAACCCTATTCCTCCGTCGATCCCATGCCCTCTCCTTCTCATGGGGAAGAGAAAGCCTCCCAAAAAATCCTCACCCAAGCCGATTTCGATTACTAAGCAACAGATCCTTCCTCCTGTCTCGCCGCCACGAGACTCTATTGCTACTCCTTCGACGGATTCGCCGCCGCCGATCAGCCCGAGTGGTCAAGTTGAGATCCTAGACTCTGTCTCGAATTCTCCTTCCTCTCCGTGCTCTCCGAATGTCCAATCGACAGTCTCTTCGACAGTCTTGGCCATAAACTCAAATCTGTCTGAAGCTCTAGATTCTTTGACATCTGCTTCTGACCCATCTGCTGCTCCTGTGAAGGTTGTTCAGACAACTGAGCCAGTTGCGACAGCTACTACGGCTAACACTACTTTGGGCGCAAATCACAAGTCACAAAGCTCAGAGATCGCAAGTGATGTTACGACGTCTGTTCCGGCTAGACCGACGCCTCAATCTAGGTCTGACTCTTGGGTTAGCATGGTTAAAGGCTCCTCTAGACAGCTAAAGAAAAAAGGCGAAGCCTTTAAGCTTGATTCGGGAGAAGTCTGTGTGAAGATTCCGAATTCAGTGATTGAGCGTAACAAGAAATCTTGGGATTGCTTTGTAATGGGGCAATTCTACTATGATCCCCCGTCGCAGGGGACTATTCACAACATCGTCAATGGTATATGGAGCAAGCAGTACCGGGACATTGTGGTATCAAAAATGGAGGGCAATTCCTTTCTATTCCGGATACCAAATGCTTTCACCCGCAGCCGGGTTTTAAACCAGCGCCTGTGGCAGATTGAAGGGCAGACTATGTTCGTGGCTAAGTGGGAACCTGGTCTGGTGCCGGTGAAGCCGGAGCTCACGGCTGCTCCTATTTGGTTGGAGCTGAGAAATGTGCCTTTCCAGTTCTTTCACGAGGAGGGCCTAGAACGGATTGCTGGATTGGTCGGAGATCCCAAATTTCTCCATCCGTCAACGGCAAACAAAACTAACCTAGAAGTGGCGAAGGTTTTCACCCTCATCGATCCAAGGAAGCCTCTCCCTGAAGCAGTGAATGTACAATTCGACTCTGGAGAAATAAGGAGGATTTTGGTGTCAAGTCCTTTTATGCCTCCGGTTTGTTCACACTGCAAACAAATTGGACATAGCTTGAGACATTGCAAGATTGCTCCTCCTACTTGCTCTGAATGTTTTTCTACTGTCCACCCGACTGAACTTTGCCATAAGCTTCAGGTTCCGGGTCCTAAGAAGAAGAAAAACCATCGCAGGAGACGGTCTAAAACGCCAGTTAAGGAGGCCACTAGTGAGCCAGTGAAAACTAAAGAGGCTGTGGGCAAGGTCTGGGCAGTCAAGGAATCTTCTGATTCTAAGGTTGCTCCTGTTAGATCCTTAGTGGTTCAAACAGAAGGTATTTTGCTTGGCTCCTCTGTCCAGCTGAAAGGTGACTCAAGTGGTAATACGGTGGTTCATTTTGATGGGTCTGCAGTCTCTACAAACTCTAGAGAGGTTAGTGAGTCAACTGATTCAGATTGCGATGTAGAGGAAGACTCCTCTGACGTTTTGTCCTCTGATTTGGAAGAGGAAACCTTCACAAAAGTGTTGTCCAAAAAACAACGACGGATTCTACGAGGCAGGAGCCTCAAACCATCAGCTTAATTATGTGTAATAAGCTCTTTTGTTGGAATGTACGCGGGTTCAATATTTCCTCACACCGACGCGGTTTTAAAAAATGGTTAAAGGTTAGTAAACCACTTTTTGGGGGTCTTATAGAGACTCATGTGAAGCAGCCAAAGGAGGTCAAATTCATTAATGAGCTTCTCCCTGGCTGGTCTTTTGAAGGTAACTACGAGTTCTCGGTCTTGGGTAAAATCTGGGTGTTATGGGACCCTAGTGTTCAAGTTGTTGTTTTGGAGAAGTCTTTACAGATGGTGACGTGTGATGTGTTACTCCCTGGGTCTACGAGCTGGATTGTAATATCCATTGTTTACGCTTCCAATGAGAAGGAAACTCGAAAATTGCTGTGGGAGGAATTGATGACTCTTTCTACTCAGGTGGCTGTGAATAAGCCTTGGATTGTCCTAGGTGATTTTAATCAGGTCTTAAACCCTTGGGAGCATTCAAAGGCTGCTTCTTTAAATGTGAGCAGGAGGATTAGAGAGTTCAGGGACTGTTTAAATGTTTGTGAGCTTAGTGATCTGGTCTTTAAGGGGAGCATCTTTACTTGGTGGAACAAAAGTAGCTCAAGACCTGTTGCTAAAAAGCTTGACAGGATTTTGGTAAATGACAGTTGGGCTGCGCTTTTCCCTGCTGCCTTTGCTTCATTTGGTGAGCCGGATTTTTCGGATCATGCTTCTTGTGAGGTTGTTTTAGAGGCTGCAGCAATTCGCATTACTAGGCCTTTCAGGTTCTTTAATTACCTCCTTCATAATCCTGACTTTATTGATATGGTGAGGGAACATTGGTACTCAATTAGCTCGGTTGGATCTTCAATGTTCAGAGTAGCTAAGAAGCTAAAGGCCCTTAAACCTCATATTAGAGTGTTCAGCAGTGAGAATTATTCAGATCTGGAGAAGAGAGTTGTGGAAGCTCATGATTTGGTTCTCACTTGTCAACGGAATACTCTGCAGGATCCTTCAGTCCAGAATGCGAGCAATGAGCTGGAGGCTACCAGAAAATGGCATATTTTGGTCAATGCTGAAGAGAGATTTTTCTGTCAAAAATCCAGAGTCACTTGGCTGTTAGATGGCGATAGTAATACTGCTTATTTCCACAGGATGGCTGATATGCGTTTTTCAGTGAATAAAATTCATTTTCTCTTGGATGATGCAGGCCTCAAAATTGATTCTCAACAGGGGATAGAGCAGCATTGTAGCGACTACTTTGAGTCTCTTCTTGGTGGGGATACTAGCCCTCAGCTCCTGGAGCAGAGTGATATGAACATCCTTCTGCCTTACAGATGTTCAATGGAAGAAATCAGAGAGTTAAGTATGCCCTTCACAGATAAGGATATTACTGAGGCTTTTTCCTCTCTGCCTAAAAACAAAGCTAGTGGTCCAGACGGGTACTCGGCTGAGTTCTTCTTAAAGCTTTGGGAGATTGTTGGCCCTGAAGTGTTGGATGCTGTGAAGGAATTCTTTACCTCTGGTCAGCTCCTAAAACAGTGGAATGCTACTACTCTAGTTCTCATTCCGAAAATCCCTAATGCTTGTAAGACCACTGATTTTAGGCCTATCTCCTGTTTGAATACCATTTACAAGGTTATAGCTAAGCTCCTGACGTCTAGGCTGAAGTCCCTCCTCACAAAGGTTATTTCTCCGGCGCAATCTGCTTTCCTACCTGGTAGACTTCTTGCAGAGAATGTCCTACTTGCCACTGAGATAGTCCACGGGTATAACAGTAAGAATATCGACTCAAGAGGAATGCTTAAGGTGGATCTCAGGAAAGCGTTTGACACAGTCAGGTGGGACTTTATCGTCTCGGCCCTCAAAGCCCTTGCTGTGCCAGATGTCTTTATCAATTGGATTTTCCAATGCATATCCACTCCTACATTCTCTATCTCCATCAATGGCTCTAGTGGAGGGTTCTTTAAGAGTACAAAGGGATTGAGGCAAGGAGATCCACTTTCTCCCTATCTCTTTGTACTCGCAATGGAAGTGTTTTCCAGCCTTCTTCGTTCTAGATTTGACGCTGGTTATATCCACTACCACCCTAAAACCTCAGATATTTCTATTTCGCATCTCATGTTTGCTGATGATGTAATGGTTTTCTTTGACGGTGGTAGTTCCTCTCTTCATGGCATTGTTGAGACTCTTGATGATTTTGCAACATGGTCTGGTCTCCAAGTCAACAAAGATAAGACTCACTTGTACCTTGCAGGAACTGATCAGATTGAAGCCCTCACCATTGCAAACTACGGATTCCCCATGGGCTCTCTTCCCGTCAGATATTTGGGTCTGCCACTGATGTGTCGAAAACTGAGAATTGCTGAATATGAGCCACTGTTGGAGAAGCTGAACTCCAGATTCAGATCTTGGGCAGTGAAATGTCTGTCTTTTGCTGGTCGTGTGCAGCTCATTGCTTCTGTTATCTATGGCATTGTGAACTTCTGGTTGTCAACTTTCATGCTGCCTCAGGGCTGCGTGAGAAAGATAGAGTCTTTATGCTCCAGATTCCTTTGGTCTGGTACTATTGACGGCAGCACCGGGGCAAAGATTTCATGGTCGGGAGTTTGCCTTCCTAAAAAAGAAGGTGGTGTTGGCCTGAGGAGATTTTCAGTTTGGAACAAAACTTTAAGTCTTAGGTTCATTTGGCTCTTATTTGAGGATAGTGGTTCGCTCTGGGCTCGCTGGCATAGACTCCACAATCTAAGGAACAGGTCTTTCTGGGCAATTGAGGAATCGTTTAGAGACTCTTGGAATTGGAGAATGCTTCTACGGCTAAGACAGTTTGCAGAAAGGTTCTTGTTCGCTAAAGTGGGTAATGGGAAAAATGTTTTCTTTTGGCATGACTCATGGACTCCAATGGGTCCGCTCATTAAGCTCTTTGGAGTTAATGGACCTCGTTCGCTCTGCATTCCTCTCTCCGCAAAGGTTGCGGATTCTTGCACTGTTGTTGGCTGGAATTTCCCGCCTCCTAGATCGGACTTGGCCTTAAATCTGCATATTTACCTCACCACGATTCCGCTTCCAAGCTTGCAATTTGAGAATGATTATTTTAGCTGGATCGTTGATGGGTTTGATTGTAGAGGATTCTCTTCACCTAAGACTTGGGAGGTCTTAAGACCAAGGGAGAGTGAAAAGGACTGGTTCAGCACAGTTTGGTTCAAAGGTGCTGTGCCAAAGCATGCGTTTAATATGTGGGTGACTAACCACAACAGACTCCCGACAAGGCACCGTCTTGCTTCATGGGGTGTGATTTCTAATGATGAGTGTTGTCTCTGTTCAAGTCAGCCCGAAACTAGAGACCATCTCCTTCTCAACTGTCAATATGCTGCGGCAATTTGGAAATGTGTCTTCAGCAGACTAACTCCAGCCCATCGTCGGTTCTTCACCTGGGATGAGCTCCTCTCTTGGACACGACAAAGATCATCTCAAGCTCCCTCAACTCTCAGGAAGCTTGCTGCCCATGCGTCAATTTATCACATTTGGAGGCAAAGGAACAACGTTCTTCACAACAACCAGCTGGTCCCGTCTTCGACCACCTTCAGAAACATAGATCGAGAAATCCGTAATACTATAACCGGTAGAAGGCATAGAAAGCGATGGAGGAAGCTTATGCTTCTATGGATCCGTTAAGTTGGGTTCCCCATTTTCTTTTAAAAGGATTGTAATCTTGTTTTTATTCTTTTTGCCAAGATTACTCTACTTTTAGGTAATGCTCTGTAATACCTAACATTTCATTTCAATGATATTTACAATTTAGCAAAAAAAAAAAAAAAAAAAAAACTCCGTTACTTTCATCGGGTCAAGGTTAACGATTATCGTCATTACTTCAATAGGTCTAAGGTACGTGTTCACCGACCCGTTCAGATAAAACGGTAATTTTTTATAATTCTCTCCGGCTTCGGCTCACCAAACCATCCCATCGTTGAGGTCGTGACAACAACCTCCGACACGTTCAAGCCACGTCTCCTGATCGAGTCACGGAACGGCTTGAACTTGAGAACAAGCTCGCTGGTTGCTTGCTGCTCGTCGATTGTAAGCATAGGATAACCATTTCCTACGTGAATCTTGTCCGAAACAATGGCTCGAGAGGAAAAGTCAACGACGATCTCGGGCTATGACAAACGCCTGACGTGGTGGTGGTTTGACGTTGTGGTCTCGTGATGAATGCCAGGATAAGACTAAGGACTTGTCGGGTTCGTTGAGACCCACGTACTGGAAAGTGAACCTATGTTCCGGACCAACGGGATACCTTTCGTTGATGATGTTACGGACGAGATTGAATTCGATCTCAGTCAAGGGATCGAAGGGGTGATGCCTAGGGGTGAAGCTTGAGGATGAGATTACAAAAACGGAAGAAAATAGTAAGATGGTGAAGATAAGTAATTGAGCCATTCCTTTGTGATTTGATTAACTTGGGTGCTGTATATACTTTATATAGCCAAAACTCTCTCTTTCTTTTACACTTGAAACACAACACAAGTAAACATGTTAATTAGTGTTTTGTGATCCATGTAACATTATTACGTTAAACAAACAAAATATATGTATACCTTATTATTTAACCAAATATTTCCCTTTCGATTACACTTGAAACACACAAGTAAACATGTAAATTAGGGGTTGGTGGTCCATGTTTACTTTATTATATAAGCAAATATATCCCTTTCTTTTGCACTTGAAACACATAGTAAGAGCATGATTATTGGTAGGCTCTTAAGATTGACTTTTAACAATAGTTTAGTATTAAAATTGTAAAGTTTAGAGTTAAAAGATTGTATTTTTGTTTTTAGTTTTTATGTGTCTTTAATAGTAGGCTCTTAACTTGTGGTTCTTAAGAAAAAAAAATATTAATTTAAAAATGAAATTAAATTAACAATTTTAATTTTAGAAAAATTAATAATTGTTGCAAATTAAAAATTTTAAAACATACATGAGATACAATTTATAACATAAATAATATAAAGCACAATAGTTTTAACTTTGATAAAACCATTTCTTAAAACATTACAATTCTATTCTTATATCAGATTATCCATAAGCCAAAGGAAAAACTTTGATATCTTATTTAGCTTCTGAATATGTAGGCAGAGGAATAGAATTTCTTCCCCACTTAAGTATACAGCTTCTCGATTAAGGTCAACACTAAACTCTGTTATTAACTTGAGCGTTCTATCTCCTCTTTGTTAGTCGATTATGCGGAGTAACTTGCAATATGCTGCTATGAGTGCACTGAGAAGACTCCCTCTTGATGATTTGCTTAACAGAACCGTGGATGATTGAAGACAAAGTAGGTCCAGCATCAAGAGTGCTTCCATGGAAACAGAGCAAAAACCCATGAAGAGCATTGAAGTAAGACTCCATTGTCTCCGTAAGTGATTCAGCTTTTGGAGATTCTCCAGTCCATAGCATTCTCACTATTTAGAATAATAAGCACGCAGAAATTGAGAAGAAAAAATCATAAAAAAAAAAGAATCGAGAAATTGTAACAAGTGAAACAAAGTTTTAAAAACCTATGGTGGCTTGTGTAGAGATCTAAACTAGATAGAAGAGAAGCCAATCACAGAACGTATGAAAAGCCATAGGTTAGTCAAGATCATACTAGCCAAAGACTCCAAGAAGCCATCCTTTGACAGCAGCTACATAGCAGCCCATGATTAAACTATATAATTGAACCAAATCTAACCATAAGATGTCTCTATAAGACCCATTACTCTATTCCAAGCTAAACATACGAACAGAGAGAAAAATTCATCTTTTAACTGAGGAATCAGTGTTGGACTCTTTAACGAATCCATGACCACAAATCTATGAACATCCTAAGTCAAAAGCAAAAATATTCACTAGATAACATGATTATACATTGATTAACACTGATACACAACTGAGAGTTTCAAGAGAAACATGATCACAATCATGAGACATATCAAAGCATAATCACTCCAACACAAATTTCACTACCAAATCAAATCATCATCATAAAGATAGTATCAAATGTGAAATTCAGATTCAATAGTTGTTGTTTGTGAGCAGCATCGTCAATACTCGATACAATGGCACAAATCGAAAGCAGATTCAAAATTCAAACACATGACAGAGTAACCAAAAAGCAAAGAAGAGTACCGATTGATACTTGATACAATGGCACAAATCGAAGGCTGAAGATCGAACAAATCTGCAACAGCGACGCTCGAACCGAAGACGCCGTGGACAACCGGAGTCGGTGGAGATGATGGGGTAACGGAAGAACGACGGCCGGAGGTCATTCACATCCCTCGCCTCCAGTTTCTCTGTTTTGAGCAAATCAGGATTTGAGAGAGAGAAAGAGAGAGATAGAGAAAGAAAAACAAATACCCACTCAGAAGCTGCCACGTGGACGCCTCTTAACATTAGTTTTGTACCTTAACTAAGGAACGTTTGTTAGTATTAAAGGAGTATATGCATTAAATTTAATCAGTTTTATCCTAAGATTTCTCTAAGATTTACCTAAAATACTGCCTATAATGATGCTCTAAGCTTGTTAATTGGATTATTTACCCAAAATAAAAAATGTGAATTAGGTTTTGGGGTCGTAGACTTTAATTTATGAATAAGGTTAAAAACTGAGAAAAAAAAAATTAAATTTTCAGGAATGAAAACAGAGGAGGTCGTCTAATTAGAATCCGTAGGCCATACAAACTCCAAGGGAGTGAATACATTCATATTGAGGGTGACAAGTAAACCTGTCCATATTATTAACAGTTCAATATTTTTGTATTAGTTAATATTAATATTTTATTATTTACTAACAAAGTGATATATTAAAACCTATACGGTCCGAAGAAGTAAAAATAAATATATGTAAATAACAAAGAAAATAAGCATCCCAAACAATATATCTTTGGTAAGTAAGAACAAAAATAGAACCATCCTTGTTTTAATTGGTTCATATTCATATCCACTCCATCACATAAAATAAAAACGTTTGCATAAAGAGAAAAACGAAAGGATCAATAATACCAAGAACAGCAGTTTCTCAGACCAAATATGGATGCGAGTTTTTTTCATGGAGCACCAGGTGGATCCTTGTGTCCGATGCCTTGGCTAGGACCTTGACCAGTGGGTCGGAAGGTGGTTTGTTCAATGTTCTTGTATATATTGATCTCGAACCATTCAATGTCGACATCCTTTGGTGGTGATGGTGGTGACCACTCGAGAGAACTTGGCGGACCAAACACTCTAACTGGTTTTCGCGCAGCTGTTATAGTTTCAAAATGCAGATGTAACACAAGCAAAAAGAGCACAAATAAGGATAAAGACACACTAGAACTATCACGGTTCACCATTATCAATAACTTAAAACTCAGAGAAAACACTATATCTAACAATCTAAATCTTAAAACGTGTAACAATACTTTTATCAGAAAAGAACTTATAGAATTTTAGAGGAAATGATTGAGCTTGTTCTCATCGATACAAGCGAGAAGGATGCTACTTAAGAAGGCTCCATGGGTGGACCCTAAAAGTCCTATGTTTTGTTTTGTATTTCCTCTTGTTTCGTTTAAAAGTATGATTCCATTAAAAGTAGTTGCTGATAGAACATGGCTATGTTTGTCGTATCATAGTCAATTTGATGATACTTTGAAATAAGAAAAAGAGCATGCTCCCACTAATACTTACCAAAAATGGCATCGGTCTCGATATGACAACACTAAAGATTTCTTCTTTTAGGAAGTCATGAGATACATATATCGGAAAATGCTTTGTCCACTTAACCTGCCAGATGTTTTTGTTACGCTGTTTTTATATGTGTACTTCTCCATATCTATTGGCCAAAATTTAAAGGCATGTTCACATATATATTTATATTATAAAACGTAAAGATATTACAAGCGCACAATAAATAATGAATAATGAAAACCCACCAAGTCACCGTCAATTAAATTCTTTTACATTTAAGGAAACGCCAACCTTAAATGGCCAATTCGAGGAATCCTCAAGATGAGAACAGATTGACTTTATCGAAAAGAAGAAGAAGAAGATGAGAACATAATCCAGCAGCTACTCATATTTTAACGCCACTATTCAAACATAAGTGATGAATTTCAAGAAAGTTAAATTCATTGATTAGTATCTAAATAACATTTCATTTTTACTGATTGACATATATAATATATAGCTTACAAATAATAGATCATACGACTAAATATGCGAAAACATAAATTTTTAAATAAATTGGATGCCTATAGAAAAATAAAAACCTGTTACAAGTTAAAGCTATGTGTCTCATATAATTATGTTTAAGTCACATATGTAAAACGTCCTAAGTATATTTCATTTCATTCTGTTAATTATTTCTTTCTTAAACTGTACCGAAGACAATGAAAAATAATCATTAAAATATGATATTAGTGAATTATTGGAGTCATGCATGAATATTTTGAATGGAAATTTAAATGGTAAAATTATGTTTTAAACGTTAAAGTTGTACGTCTTTAGAACTTTTATTTTTTGCTAACGTTGAGTATTGAGCAATGCTCATCTCCAGCTTTAGTCATAAGGAGTTTGGAAACATAATTAAGTGTTAATCATTTGAAAGTTGTATACGTACTTTTATTGAATATACCAAGTCGTTGTATGTACATGATGTATAAATGTGTCTAGATTCATTCTCTAAACTGATACTGTGTATAATTAGCCAGATTCAGTTATTTTTCTTTTTGTTTCAAGGCATCAGTTTTGTCTAGAAAACAACTTAACGAGACATGAACTATATAGTCTATATTCCCATATTTATTTGTGTAAGTCATATGTGAAAAGATTCATGACTCAACTAATGAGAAGGAAACAAGCACACTGTTGTTATTACAAAGGGAATGATTGAAGTTTCGTCCAAATTCCTTTCAAGTAGCAAGATCAGAAGATATCTTCAACTTATTTAATTTAAGCTAGGGTGAGTGAAATTTGAATGATATGCATAAATTTGTTTTCTAGTATTTCATTTTATTAGGTCAGCAGAAAATATTAAAGTGAGCTTGAGTATCTATTAATATTTAAACCACAATCACGAAAATATGTGTGAGCCTACATATAATTAAGATGGGGTCCAAGGATCCACTATTGATATATGATTCGACTTTTTTGTTTTCTTAATTCAATTTATGACTCCATTTCAAGCTTTTGTAGTTTTGCTTATATTTATAACTAAACTAGGACCCCATATTAACAATTAAGGAATATATATTAAATATTATTGATGTAGATATTTAAATTTTACGTGGTAACCATCGATTAGAATCAAGAAGATTCAAAGTTTTACCTAAAAATTATCTTGTAACAGTTTTTTTTCTTTGATATTTAATCATAACAATTCATGAATTAATTTCTTACGCAACTAAATAATAAATAAAACACCAAAATAATATAGGGATTTTAGTAGTTTATAAAAAAATTGATAAAACAAATTAAACTATAATATGAGAAGTAGTAAACAATTAGTTATAAGTAGAAGAATATTATTGTTAAAATATACAAATATACTAACCTTGTCATCAAATAATATAAAAATATATTCCTCCTACCAAAAGAAAAAGTAATCAAAATATATTCCCATAAGGTTTTCTTAGAAAAGATTAGACGCACTATAGTACAACGATGAAAATATTTTCTATCCAACCAATACAATGTTTAATAATTTTTAGTTTTATTTTGAACTCCTACAATTAATTATAAATTATGTTTTATTGATATTCATTCACAAAAAATAAAAGTAGACTTGCAACAAAAAAAATATGTCGATCAAAAGATACAGATTTCACAATATTTAGTTTTTTTTTTCTTTTTAAAAAATGTTTCCATATTATTTAGTATAATTAGAAAATATTTGACTCCAATTATAAGACCTTTTTAGATGACGATGTTGATGACTATATGCATACCAAATAATTGGGATATCTTTCGCAAGATTTTAGAAAATAAATATAGTAGAACCCAAAAAATATTTTACGATTTTTCCACATGAAGTTCCTAATTATATACTCCGAAATTGTTTTAGTTAATTTGATTAAAGTGCTTACCTCAATAATTCTACCATTGATCCAACTCTAGGTCACGCCTATTTCCCTTTTGTCTCCCACTAATTTATTCCCCTCCTCCAGGTTCCAAAGCATTGTTTAGAATAATCCAACTTGAATACGAACTAATGTTTGACAAAAAAAAAAAAGAATATGAACTAGTAAGACATTAGTTTAATACTTTAATTTGATGATTAGACTTTATAAACTAAATTTACCTTGTATATTATTTATTTTTATGTTATTGTGTTATCATGTAAAAACAAAATGAATTTAACTTTATTGTTTAATAGAAGCAAAACATACCTTTTTAAATGATGAATTTTTTTTTTAAAAATGATATATTTTTTCTAATGTTACTAACAATACATATTTCAATCAATCTTATCTTAAATATTGTTTTATTTAACGTTTATTAAAACTAAAGCAATGAAAAAAGCAGATTAAATATCTAGCAAGAGTTCTTCTTTTTTTTTTTTTCTTCATATTTCAATATGGTATTTGTTATGTTAATAACACCTCATCTGTTAGAGATTAATCATAACATTATTAAAACACAGTGTCTTTATTTTTACATTTTTTGTCAACAAACCCACTTATCTATTGACTAATCGAAAATATTTCCTACATCCGCAATTAATCAATCTGAAACAGAAATGCTAATAAAAGGAAAACAACATACCTTTACTACGAGCTATTTGGGTGTAGAAAGCATGGTCTAGAATTCTTCCACCTACAGTATTTTCATAAGTTAAAAGTTAAAAACTAACTAATGATATTGAGTCGTGATCCTTCCAAACTCCTCTCGTTTTCTACCAAAACCTGGCCAATCTTCCCCGACATGCTATCAATCATTTTGACCATATCCATAAAATATGTGATAAAATGGGAGCAAAACCTGCCATACAGCGCCATGGATCGTATAGTCTACATCAAACAATGTACCTCGAGATGAAATACCGATAAACCTCCTCGTAAACCCTTTAATTTAATTCGAGAAGATCCATCGTCCCATCCTGAAGTTGTTTCTTCCAACCCACCTCACTGTTCTCCTTCTTACATTTAAAGGTAGGTCGGATGACAGTATGACACTTTCACTGCTTACACTATATACAATGGAGTTTCATTTGGCTTATATAGTTTAATTAATGCACTGGAAAAGAGGACCATATGATAAAAGAATAGTTGGGCCGTATGGGCCGAATTAAAGATCCATGGGTTCAATAACCCAACCCATAAATCCATTTACCCAAAAATAGTTTCGTTTTAAAAAAAATTGTTCAATTAGGGTTTTAACAAAAGGTTTTAGTTTTTTTTTTGTCAGTTGCTTCTCTTTCTCTCTTGTGCCGTCCTGTGGAAACATCGTTCGTTCACCAACAATGGCGAAGAAGCGAGATCGAATTGTCAACACTCAGCCTTTTATCTCCGATGACGCCTCCGTCGCTTCTTCCAGGAAACGATCAAAGGTTCCAAAAACCCATCAGAAACAGGAAAAGGTGAGTCAAAATGTTTAGCGTTCATGAGTCTCATCATTTTTCAAATTCAAGCTTTTAGAATGTTTCAATTGATCGATATTTTGGGGATTTTTACAGTTGATTGAAGCTGGTATGAGCTCGAAGATCATGAAGCAAGCTCTTGCTCAGCAAAAGGAAGTTGCAGATGAAGAGAACGCTGAGAGAAACCCTAGTAGCGCCGCTTTTGCTGTTGCGGGCGCTGCGACTGCAGGAGAAGAACAGAGAGTTCTGGAGGAAGAAGATGATATTGATGAATTTGACGGAACTTTTGATAACCAGAGCCAATTCGATAAGCAAGTGAGCATCTTGATTCTCTATAGTCTCTTTTGATTCTATGTTGCATTAGTTTATGGAAGCTCTAAATTGAATTGCTTATAACAATGCCAAAATTTAGAATTGATTCTTTCATGTTTATGTTTTGATATTGTGATGTAACTTATATCAGGAGGAGATCAATGAGGAAGATGAGAAGTTGTTTGAGTCATTCTTAAATAAGAATGCTCCTCCTCAACGTACGCTCGCTGATATCATTATCAAGAAAATCAAAGATAATGATGCTAACTTAGCTGAAGGTTGATACAGATCTTTATTTTTTGTGTTTTTGCTTTTGCAGCTTTTGTGTGATTATTGTATGTCTTTGCTGATATTGAAGTTGATACCTTTTTGTTGCAGAAGAACGTCCCGATCCTAAAATGGATCCTGCGGTAACTAAGTTATATAAAGGGTAATGTTTTGTTCTATCAGTTCCTTGTACGTTGCTCTGCCAATATTTTGAAGCGGTTCTCAAGTTTCTGAGATGATCTTATGCAGTGTTGGCAAGTTTATGAGTGAGTATACAGTTGGGAAATTGCCAAAAGCATTTAAGCTTGTTACTTCAATGGAACACTGGGAGGATGTATTATACTTGACCGAGCCAGAGAAATGGTCACCTAACGCTTTGTATCAAGCCACAAGGATCTTTGCTTCCAACTTGAAAGACAGACAAGTTCAACGGTTTTATAACTATGTGTTGCTTCCGCGAGTGAGAGAGGATATTAGAAAGCACAAGAAGCTGCACTTTGCTCTGTACCAGGCTGTAAAAAAGTCACTGTACAAGCCTAGTGCATTCAATCAAGGGATACTATTTCCGCTTTGTAAGGTATATATTCCTCCTCCAGAATTTACTACACTAACTATTTCTGAGTAATATCATCAGAATATGACTAGTTTTCTTACTAGTTCCTTGGATTTTTCTTTATTTAGTCGGGGACATGCAATCTTAGAGAAGCTGTAATTATAGGGAGCATTCTTGAAAAGTGTTCTATCCCTATGCTTCACTCATGGTATGCGTACAAAGATTGCATAAATAGAACATCTTCTACAATTTTCAGATTATTCGTTGCATATTATAAATATCTTTACGTGAACTGCACAGTGTTGCCTTGCTCAAGCTGGCTGAGATGGATTATTGCGGCACAACAAGGTAAACGTGTACTATTCTTTTGACTTCTATAACAGAGAGATTCAGATAGTAGATTGCCTTCTCCCATTCAATTGAATAGTTAGTTGTAAGAATGTGCTGATAATCTTTTACTACGCAGTTACTTTATAAAAGTTCTTTTGGAAAAGAAATATTCTATGCCGTATCGAGTGCTTGATGCATTGGTTGCTCACTTCATGAGATTTGTCGACGATATAAGAGTAATGCCTGTGATTTGGCACCAGTCCCTTCTTACCTTTGTGCAACGGTAATTTTCTTCTTACAAAGTAGTTTGACAAATCAAACAAAAACTTTAAAGTTATTTTCTAAGCTCTTGTTTTATCCGATGTGCAGGTACAAGTATGAATTACTAAAGGAAGACAAAGAACATCTTCAAACTCTCCTCCAGAGGCAAAAGCACCATCTTGTAAGGCTTCTTCTATCCTTAAAAAATTTAAAAGTTTTTGTTTTGTAGATTACCACTTATTCGGGTTTTCAATGTTTAATTGTAGGTTACTCCTGAAATTCTGAGAGAGCTTAAGGATAGCAGAAATCGTGGAGAGAAAGAAGATCCTATGTTGGATAACTATATCCTTTTTTCTTCTAATTTCTCTTTAGAATTACCTTAAGAGTCTGATTATAGAAATCTGAGTATGTTATGTTATGTTATTTCCTTGACAGCAACTCACTTACCCCAGTACCGGCTAAAGAAGACAGGTTTGACATTCCTGAAGTACCAATGGAAGAGGACTGATGAATTCATGGTTTTATATGGAGTTGCAGAGATTGCTCTGAAAGTGGGTATGATTCTGGTTTTCCAGTTTTGTCATGGTTGTATTTTTTTTTCACTGCAGTTGTATTTCTTATTTAAGTAAGAATTGAAAGTTTTATTACATGATAGTGTATCATTAAACATGGTTTAATCTTTGATATAATCCAAAGTTGGTCTTGTCTATATACGTATGATAAAAAAATAGTTTGAAATGTCTTCTCTTTGAAAGAAAAAGTGCTTTTCATTCTAAAAATTTCTCGAAACTATTACTAACTACTAGAATTCGAAAACGTGAAAAAGAACAAACTTTTAGAACAGAGCAATATTAACGTTTACTATAATTTTGAATAATCTACTGGAGTTATATTCAATAGTTACTATAATGTTATTGATGTGGTTATATACTTATATATTTAGCACGAATTTCAAAAGATTTTACTAATTTATTTTCTCTCACCAGCGGCGCTACTAATGTTCCAATCCATCTGGTTCATAGGTTTTGAAATTTTGTAAACCTGACCACTTTATTTTATCTTTTGTCAAATCAAACCCTTTCACTAAATCACGACCGTCTAAATTCACATAATAATCTAAACAACGATCCTACGGCTGTTATTATTTCATCAACTCAATTTTTTTTTAAAAATATATTATTGCCATTGTCAACAAAAATATTCCTCCACAATAAATGTTCTCTCTCACCCATTCCTCTGCTACTTCTTCTTCTTCTTCCTCCATCGATCATTCTTTTCTCAAATTCATCTCAGTTATTACACAACAGTTGCTGTACGGACGAATGTGGATGCTTCTATAGCTCAGATTCTACTTTATTTAGTAACATCTACTGGTGATCAGTCTCTGTAGATTTTTCTTGCAAGTCCTTAAGGTTTGTGTTCAAATTCCTTTACAATTTTTCTTCCAAATCTATCTCATGTTTTTCTTAGTGTAGGTTTTAGGTCTGTTGTTCTATGTATCGGCCAAATCCATGTTAGGGTTCTTTGGTTTAGGTTTTCATCTTTTGTAGTTAAATCTGTTTAAAGATTTTTTTTAGTGATTTCATTTTGAGATTAGTTAAAGAATTTTGAGATTGTTGACTTTTTAAGTAGCTAAAGCACCTCTTTTTAGTAAAAGTTTAACATCATTAGTTATACTTTCCTTAAAAGTTGTATTAGTACCCTCAAAAAAGCTGATTAGTTAAAAAAAAAAAAACACAACTCAGTTCCAGTTTTTGTTTTGCCTTATCTTCATTGTACAGTGAAAACAAATTCTTCCTTCTTGTCTCTTTGTGTATGATTAGTTTATATTCTAAAATGTAGTGCATGATTTGTCTGCTTCTATTGTTCATTGGTGTATAGTGTTTGTCTTGTAGATTCTTTGTAGTTGATAATTAAGAACAAACATAAGTTTAATGCCATTCTCATTTTCTTGTTAGCTTTCTTTACTTTATGAGTTATCATTTTTTTATTGACTTGGCTGTAAAAATCTCTTTAATGTGTATTTACTATGCAGGGACAAGATGGTTGGTGTATTTAATATCAACTAATTAAGAAGGAGAGACTTGTTTTTTGGCAATAAAGATAGAAAAGGAAAATTGGCTTTTGTTCTCTCTGGTCTAACAAAAGAATCACAAAAAGAAGAAGAAAGGATGATGCTGATGAGAAGAAGGTTAGCTTGCTGTAGCAGGGAGAGAGAGATTAGTGTCGATTTCGATGAACAAGATAGTAAGTACTGATTTAACCTATCTCTCTTCTTGCATTCTTACACTTATGATGCTTAAAGTATAAATTTTGAGAGTTTTTTTTAGCTTTTAGGTATTTCATTTATGGGCATGATATGGAATATTTAGACTATAATAACTGTTGGGTATATAGTTTTCAAATAAAAGTGAGTGTTCTTGTGACCGGTTTAGGTTTTGATATGGGACCAATATTCAGACCCTTTAAAGATCTACACCAACCCGGTCATTCATGTATTAAATAAGGCGTGAAGTCTGTAGCTTTCCACGAGACATCAATGCCTTAATTTAATATGATGTGAGAGCATTTTATGTGATGATTCAATAACCTATCTTATACCAAACCCTGTTTCTTAGGAGGTGGGGTTTAGGATTTGAGGGTTTTTTTCATTTGTTTAAGATCATATTTATTCAGAAACTGCCAAGAGTAGGTAGTTTTATTGGTTTCACATGGTTATTAAGACTAAACATAACTTTCATATTTCAAGGGGTAGATATCATTATTAAATCAAATCACTGGTGCTTGATTAAACAATTATGTTATATGCTTTTGAACGTTTGAAAAATGTTATGTCGTGACAAGTTATAAAAGTCTTTGTAGTGGGTCCATTTGGAGATTTCACCACATGGGGATACTAACTCAATTGTTTTTTTGAGGTTTTTTTATACATTTCCTTTTGAGAATGGAAGCATTTTTTAAAAAAAGGTTTAGCAGTCTTGGGTTAACAAAAGTCTTGACTTTAGCTATTAAAGACTAGAGGAACACAACGACTTTTATTCCTTTTTTATCATTTGTTTTTTCTTGTAGAGAAACACTAGTCTGCATATATAACGTGTCTAGTGATACCATTTTCTTGATTCTCATCATGAGTGAGACAAGAAGTAGATAGATGTGCAAGGTGGGGTTTTCTTTATTGTCAAAATCTGAACGGTCTCTTAATGATAAGTAGTTTTTAATTACTTTTCTATTGTTGACCTCTCTTCTCTCTTCCCCTATCCTTTGTCAATCTCTTTCTTTTGTGTAAGTTTTGGTGTCTATATATGTTGAACTTTTTACATGGTCTGGTTAATGAACTTTTTACCAGGTGTAGATATTGATAATGAACTTTCTTGTAAAAAGCTTGAAGCCACTCTTATTAAAGGTTTTTATTCTTACCCTCAAGAATCTAAACAACTTCCTTGATATTTCATGGGTTTATAAGATAAATTCAAGAAGAAACTAATATACTTTATGTGCCATTGATTCGTGTTTGTATAGTGCTGATCATTGCTGTTTTTTATATGTTTTGACATGTGGATTGGATATTTTCTTAAATAGAAATTTTGTTGCAAAAGATTCTTGATCTATGTTTAGCTCTGTGATTTGTGGTACTATCTTTGCTAGTAACATGCTAAATGGGTAATGTGTTAAGTTTCAAAGTTAAGCCAATTATCTAACTTAAAGTGACAAAATTGTATGTTAGTAGAAAAGTTTGAGATAAGTACTTTAGCTTATTTCAGGTCTACCCATGATGACATTGTGTATCCCTTTCTTTTCAGGAATGATTACATACGACGGCTTGGAGACTTGTATCATCAACAATCAATCATATGAAGAAGAAAGCGGAACAAGTCGAGGAGATGGATGCCTGACTGATTCGTTGGATGATGATGCGTTTTCAAGCTGTTCATCAAGCAAAGATGCCTCTAGCTCTTTTTCTTCAAAATGGTTACCGATGAAGAATGATGAACACAGTTGCGATGGTTTGAACTTATCTGGAAGGTCCCATCATTTTGATGCTAAGGAGAAGAAACAAGGTTACGGCAGTACTCAACATTTTGATGGTAAGGAGAAGAAGCCAGGCTATGTCTATTGTCATTTGGATGTGGAAGCTATGAAGGAGAAATTTTCTAAGCTATTGCTCGGCGAAGATGTCACTGGGGGATGCAAGGGTGTCCAAGTAGCTTTGGCTTTGTCAAATGCTGTAACACATCTTGCTAGTATGTTCTACTATTTCCTAGCACTCTTAAGCTTTATGTTCTTCTGAGGTTTTCTTGTGAACTGTTAGGGTAACTGAATTTCTTGTATTTGCAGCGTCGATTTTCGGCGAGCTCTGGAAATTGGAACCCTTGTGTGAGGAGAAAAAACAGAAATGGAGAAGGGAAATGGATTGGCTACTTTCTCCAACTAACTACATGATTGAGTTAGTGCCTTCTAAGCAAAATGATGCCAATGGAAGATCACTTGAGGTACGTAGCTAAGCTGTTAAAAAAATAGATATACTCCAGAGGAAGGTACTGAACTGAATCCTTGTTTGAAACAGATAATGACCCCGAAAGCCCGCGCGGACATCCATATGAATCTCCCTGCTCTACAGAAGTTGGACTCCATGCTAATCGTAGGCGATTTATCTCTTTTGTTAATCTAGTCTTTTCTTATTCTTCTTTTTCCTGATATGATTAAAGTTGCATTACAATCTCCACAGGAGACACTGGATTCTATGGTGAACACAGAGTTTTGGTATTCTGAGATTGGTAGTAGAGCTGAGGGTAAGAACAAGACTACAAGCGAGAGCAAGCGATGGTGGCTTCCATCGCCACAAGTGCCTAAACCCGGGCTCTCTAACTCAGGAAGGAAGAAATTACTTGACAAAGGCAAAGTTGTTTATCAAGTCTTCAAAGCTACAAAAGCCATAAATGAAAACATTCTTCTTGAAATGCCAGTACCCGTTGTAATCAAGGAAGCAATACCCAAAGTAAGCTTGCACACTTTATATCCCTTGTGCTAGACTCATAATTGTACAACAATGTAGTAAGTAACAACTATCTCTAAAATCTTGTTTTGTAACAGTCAGGAAAGAACAGCCTCGGTGATGAACTATACAAGATGTTGGCTGTGGAATCTGCCACAGTAGATAAAATCTTTATATCTCTCAATTTGGGAACTGAACATGCAGCACTCGAGACAGTTAACAAGTTAGAATCTGCTATATTTGCTTGGAAGGAAAGGATTACAGAACAAGGCAGTAGCGGTAAATCCCCTGTACGAGCATCGTGGTCATTCGCTAAAGATCCATTGTCTGAAATTGGTCGCAATGAGTCACTCTTGAACCGCGCAGAAGCGCTTAGAAATCATATCAAATCCAAACACCCTAATCTCCCTCACTCGTTTCTTGATGCCACAAAGATCCAATATGGCAAGGTAAACATAAACAGAACTTATTACATCTTTCTTAGTCCTATGTTCTGAAACATGTCATACTTTACAATACAGTTATTTGTCGATAACAAATCTTTCTTCTCTGTTTTCAGGACATTGGTCATGCGGTTCTTGAGGCATATTCCCGAACACTTGCAAATCTAGCTTTCCGGATTCTTTCAAGAATGGGAGAAATCTTGAAAGAAGATTCTTTAAGCAACCCTAACTCTCCTGCACCACCGAGTTGCTTCCCTAACTCCCGTGACCCTTATAGAACACCCGAGAGGCCTTTGCTTTCGTCCCGTGTAAGGCATTCTTTAACTGACGACATGAACAAAGCCGATGGGACAGAGACTGGTTTAGATTTTTTGTTTGCAGATATTAAGGCAAGTTCAGTGAATACAACTCCAAGTAGAAGCAGTAGACTGTGGTGTTTGAGTAAAGTGCCTTCTGATACTTCTTCTTGATTTAGAGGGTCTTCGTAGTTCGATGCGTGCCACCTGAAGCTTCTCCTTTACTTTGAGGGTTTTGAATTATGACGCCTAAGATATTGTAAATGTATTATTAACATGGCTTCATAATTTACAATATCTAGATCCCTTCGTATCACTATTCATCAAGAATTTTATAGCAAAATGGCTTCCTAGCGTTCTAAAAAAATCCACGGTATAGTCGATCTTCTTTTAATGTAGTAAGCATAACTGGTCACCAAATATATATTCTTAGTATCGGATTACGCAAATGAATCCAACCCAAAAAAGCTCGTTAGTGTTGGGATGGTAGAAGAAGTGAAGCCTAGTTTAAATAGAACTCTAGGAAGCCATGTCACATATATTTTTTTTTTTTTTTGATAACCCAGTGTCCAGACCACACTGTGATCCGACTAGCCCACTGAGCCTAAGCCCCGCGTCACATATTTTTTTAGTATGTGCAAGTACATAGATCAAACGGATCGTGATTACCAAAAAAAGTTCTTGTGAAAAAACAAATATTTGTTATAAATAATTACTTTATTTTATGGTGAATATAAATAATAAATAAGAGAGAAATTTTATACCCGCAGAAGGATCAGGATACTGAATAGTAAAGAGACGAGAGAGAGAGATGTTTGTTACTTCTCTTATATTTGAAGTAATCGAATTGTGATTTTACAACGAACGATCGTTCGTTTATATAGACGTAAAAAAAAGTAAATTACTATGCGTGCATAGTGACGGTGGGCTCCACACAAATTAATAAACAAAATGTTTTACCCATGTGCGCATCTTTTCGCGACTTTACGATTCCTCCTTTTTACGACTTTTATAACACTCCCCCTTGGAGACCAGTGTCACTATGTCTCTTGCGTAATATCTTCTGTTGCCTCGTTAAAAACCTTTCTAGGAAAACCCGGTGGGAAAAACCTTAGTAGGTAAAAAGAGTACAACGACGTAGTCTCCCCCTCGAGTGATTAACTTTACAGATCACGTTGATGGCGCATTCCGATAGCATATACATGCTTCTTGAACACCGAGGTAGGTAGTGATTTTGTGAAGAGATCTGCAGCATTGTCACATGATCGGACATATTTGACTTCAATGTCTTTATTCTTCTCAAGTTCTTGGGTGTATGAAAAGAATTTCGGAGGGATATGTTTGGTTCTATCACTTTTGATATATCCTTCCTTTGTTTGGGCAACGCATGCAGCATTATCTTCATATAGGATGGTTGGCTCTTTGTTTACGTTGATCCCACTGCTTGATTGAATGTGTTGGCTTATTGATCTCAACCATACACATTCTCTACTTGCTTCATGTAATGCAATGATTTCAGCATGATTTGAAGAAGTAGCCACAAGCGTTTGCTTCTGGGAACGCCAGGATATAGCAGTGCCTCCGATCGTAAAGACGTATCCAGTCTGTGATCGGGCTTTATGTGGATCTGATAAATATCCTGCATCTGCAAAACCAATCATTTGACCATTTATATTTTTAGGATAAAATAACCCTAAATCAATAGTCCCTTGAAGATAACGAAAGACATGTTTAATCCCATTCCAATGTCTTCGTGTAGGAGATGAACTAAATCTAGCCAGAAGATTGACTGAAAATGATATATCAGGTCGAGTGCAATTTGCAAGATACATAAGGGCTCCAATTGCACTTAGATATGGTACTTCAGGACCGAGTATCTCTTCATTCTCTTCAGGTGGTCTGAATGGATCACTCTCAACATTAAGTGATCTAACGACCATTGGAGTACTGAGAGGAGTTGCCTTATCCATATTAAAGCGTTTTAACACTCTTTTGGTGTATGTGGATTGATGTACAAATATACCCTTTTGAGTATGTTCAATTTGTAGGCCAAGACAAAATTTTGTTTGTCCGAGATCTTTCATCTCAAATTCCCCTTTTAAATAGTTTGTTGCTTTCTGTATTTCAGCTTGAGTCCCGATTATGTTTAGATCATCAACATATACCGCGATTATCACAAATCCGGAATTTGTTTTCTTTATGAAAACACATGGGCATATAGGATCGTTCCCGTATCCTTCTTTTGTTAAATGTTCACTGAGGCGATTATACCACATTCGCCCAGATTGCTTTAACCCATATAATGATCTTTGCAACTTTATTGCACATAACTCTTTTGGTTTAGATTTCAATGCTTCTGGCATATTAAACCCGTCGGGAACTCTCATATAGATATCTGTATCTAATGATCCATACAAATATGCCGTAACAACATCCATGAGACGCATTTCTAAATTTTCATCAGCCGCTAGACTCATCAAGAATCTAAACGTTATTGCATCCATAACGGGGGAATATGTTTCCTCATAATCAATCCCGGGTCTTTGAGAAAAACCTTGAGCTACGAGACGAGCCTTGTATCTCGTAATTTCATTTTTCTCATTTCGTTTTCTAACGAAAACCCATTTGTATCCAACCCGTCTCACATCTTCAGGTGTGAGTACAATAGGTCCGAATACATTTCGCTTATTGAGCGAATCAAGTTCGACTTGTATTGCATCTTTCCATTTTATCCAGTCATGTCTCTTTTGACATTCATATACCGACTTTGGTTCTGGATCCTCGTTTTCTTCATCAATTTCCTTTGACAAAAGGTATGAGAAAGCGTCATTAACTTCATCCATTTTATTTCGATCCCAGATCTTTCCATTATGGATATAGTTGATAGAAATCTCATGATTTCCTTCAGGCTCATGATGCTCATCATTGTCATTAGACTCATGATTCGTTTCTTCCAAAATGCTTTCTGCTATTTTGGGAATATCATGCTTTTCAACTTCCTTTCGTTTTCTAGGATTTTTATCCTTAGCACCAACTGGTCTACCACGTTTCAAGCGTGTTTTAGACTCACGTGTATCATCTGCTCTTCCACTTTCTTGTGGTATTTCAATTCGAGCAGGAACATTTGCAGCTGGTATATATGATTTAGTTACCGTTTTGGTATCTGCAAAAGCATCGGGAAGTTGATTTGCTATACTTTGCAAATGCACAATTCGTCGAACTTCTATTTCTGACTGTTTTGTAGGAGGATCAAGGTGTAACAGGGATGGTACACACCATTTAATTTCTTTTCCTACTTGCTTATTTTCTCCCCCTAGAACCGGGAATACTTTCTCATCAAAGTGACAATCGGCAAAACGTGCCGTAAAAACATCACCAGTCTGCGGTTCTAGGTATCTTATAATTGATGGAGAGTCACAGCCAATATATATTCCCAACCTTCTTTGTGGTCCCATCTTTGTACGTTGTGGTGGTGCTATAGGCACATACACTGCACAACCAAAAATTCTTAGATGGGATATATTTGGTTCACGACCAAATACTAGTTGTAATGGGGAATATTTATGATATGCACTTGGTCTTATCCGAATGAGTGCTTCTGCATGCAAAATGGCATGTCCCCATACAGAGGTTGGAAGTTTTGATCTCATGATCAATGGTCTTGCAATCAATTGCAGACGTTTAATTAATGATTCCGCCAAGCCATTTTGTGTATGAACATGAGCTACAGGATGTTCAACTTCAATTCCCGTTACCATACAATAATCATTGAATGCTTGGGATGTGAATTCACCAGCGTTGTCTAGTCTAACTCTTTTAATAGGGTAATCAGAAAACTGAGCCCTCAGTTTGATTATTTGAGTTAGAAATCTCGCAAATGCCATATTTCGAGATGATAATAGACAAACATGTGACCATCTGCTGGATGCGTCAATTAATATCATGAAATAGTGGAATGGTCCACATGGTGGATGTATTGGTCCACAAATATCTCCTTGAATTCGTTCAAGGAATTTTGGTGATTCTTTATCAATTTTGGTTGGCGATGGCCTTATGATCAATTTTCCAAGAGAACACGCTGCACATGTCATTTTATTTCCATGATTCAACTCATGATTTTTTAATGAGTGACCATGTGAGCTCTCTATGATTTTTTGCATCATTGTGGTGCCTGGGTGACCAAGGCGATCATGCCATAATACGAAATCTTCTGGATTTCTTTTAATCACTAGATGCGATTCGATTGCACTTATATGAGTATAATGCAATCCTGAAGGGAGTTTTGGAAATTTTTCCAATATAAGCCTTTTTCCCGATTTATCAGAAGTTATGTACATATACTTCTTTTCATTCTCAGTTGCAGACTGAGTATCATATCCTTGAAGGTATATGTCTTTGAAACTCAACAAATTCCTTTTAGAGTTTGGAGAATACAAGGCATTTTTTATGGAAAACTTGGTTCCATTAGGCAACATAAAGTTGGCCATACCAGTTCCTTCAATCACGTCTACAGGACCTGATATTGTATTGACAATAACGTTTGTCGGTTTTAAGTTAGAGAAATATCTTTTGTCCTTCAGAATAGTGTGTGTTGTTCCACTATCTGGTATACAAATTTCTTGAGCCATTTCCTTGGAGATTGTTTCATCCATTTCTGTGATTAAGATAAACATAAAGAAAGTAAATTTTATAAAAGGAAAACACACAATAATTATACATTAAATTGTTGTTAAAACAACATTATTTTTCAAAATAATAAAAGCGTAATATTATACATATATGGCATAACTAGAGACTATTTCAGCAGTCTCAATACAAGCTCTTTAGTTAACCGCATGAGCGGTCTCATTAATCTTTTCCGCTATTAGGAGTGCCACAAATAAATCCGAAAATTCGGTATACCCGTATGACATATACAGTTTTTGCTGGGTAATGTGGTTTTCATGAAACGTGGTATACGTTTTCTCAAGCATCTGAGAATCAGTGATAATATCACCATAATATTTCAGTTTAACCACAATTTCCATCATAGCGGAATTATAATTCATCACTTTATCAAAGTCTTTGAACTTTAGACTTTGCCATTCATCCCGAACAAGTGGGAGATTTATTGCCTTTCGATTATCAAATCGAGCTTTTAGGGATTCCCAGATCTCTTTGGGATCTTTTATGTGTGCATAATCACATATGATACTTTCATCAAGGTGTCTTAAAATAAAGATCACCGATTTTTCCCTTTCTTGAACCGTCGAAGTATTATTCTCTTTTATGGTATTTATTAAGCCAAGAGATTGTAAATGTAATTCGACGTTGGCAATCCAAAATATATAATTGACCAAAGTGATGTCTAGAGCTGGAAACATAAGCTTCTGAATGCTTGCCATTAGATATCTAAAATAAAATCACAAAGAACTTTATTAGAATTTTAATTTATTTCATTTTAGAGCATGGGATGTGCTTATATAAGCAATGCGATTACAAGAAATACAATTACATAAAAAAGTAAAATAATAACCATCAAAATTTCTTCGGGAGAAAATTCTCCAAAGAGTAAACCGTAAATTGCAACAATTATAAAGCCTATTACAAAAACTAAAAACGGATGAGTCATTTTCCAAAATGAAAACTTAAACAAATTTCTTAGAAAAATATATGAGGAGAGATATGATTTTTGAGTGAATGAATGAGTGAAAATGAGTGTATTTATAGATTGAAAATTACTGTTCATAGCCGTTTGAAAAGTGATAAAATTTTGAAATTTTTTCTTCATGACCGTTGGTGAAAAAAATTAAACAAAAATTAATCTGAAAAATTAGAGATCAATCAGATAAAAATTATCGATTCAGATAAAAATATTTATACTGTTAAATAAACCTTCTTGTATAATAATCATAATATAAACAAATAATTCACGGTGATATTATGGTCACGGAGTCATCCACATAAAAACAGTAAATAAATATGTGGCGGCTCAGCCGACCGGTAGCAGAAATAAATATTTAAAGCAGCGCATAAAATTAAGGCGGCTCAGCCGACCGGTAGCAGAAATAAATATTTAAAGCAGTGCATAAAATTAAGGCGGCTCAGCCGACCGGTAGCAGAAATAAATATTTAAAGCAGTGCATAAAATTAAGGCGGCTCAGCCGACCGGTAGCAGAAATAAATATTTAAAGCAGTGAATAAAATTTCAGGTGGCTCAGCCAACCATTAACAGAAAATAATTAATTATGGTGCATGAAGTAACATATATATACATATATAGTTTCTTTTATTTATTTATATAATTTTCTTTTCTCTTTTTCTCTTTTCTTTTTTTTTCTTTTTCTCATTCTCATATTTTTTTCTTTTAACGAGGCGACATACCGCCCGGTATAATACCGTATTTTTTTTCAGCGATCATAGAGTGATCGTGCTGATAACGTGTTATAAATAATTACTTTATTTTATGGTGAATATAAATAATAAATAAGAGAGAAATTTTATACCCGCAGAAGGATCAGGATACTGAATAGTAAAGAGACGAGAGAGAGATGTTTGTTACTTCTCTTATATTTGAAGTAATCGAATTGTGATTTTACAACGAACGATCGTTCGTTTATATAGACGTAAAAAAAAGTAAATTACTATGCGTGCATAGTGACGGTGGGCTCCACACAAATTAATAAACAAAATGTTTTACCCATGTGCGCATCTTTTCGCGACTTTACGATTCCTCCTTTTTACGACTTTTATAACAATATTCATATAATTAGATATGGACCTTATTTAAGATATCTATAGTTAAACTTTTGAACATGACTTATAAGGCTATAAGTAGTTTAAGCAGTGCCGGCTCTAGGGGTGTGCCAGAGGAGCAAAAGCACAGGGTCCTCAATTTTTTTTTTCAATTTTACTTGAGGTTTTAGGGTCTACAAATTTCAGTAATTAAAAAACAGTATAACTAAAGCCAGTTTTTATAAATCAGCACAAGGTCTTTAAAAAGTTTGAGTCGGCCCTGAGTTTAAGACATCCCTAACTAGACATATAAATAAACATGAAAATTAGTGTTTTTATGGTACATGGAAGTATTTAAAGAGAGAGGAAATTAAGCTATGATTGGATTGAATTATTTACCATTCTCTCATGTAATAGCTTCTACTATATCGTATCTTTGTAACCATTTAAAAAAACCCACTAAATACGCTATTTATTTTAGAGAAAATATCTATATTTTAAAAATGTAATTAGTAAGAAGAGATAATATAACTAACAATGTGCATTATTGTTTTTTTCTTTTCTTTTGGATATTGTAAGACCTCCATTGGAGTATCTTATTTTTTGGATTCTCCCCCATTATACTTATAATTAAAAAAAAAGTATGAAAGAGAAAGAAGAGAAAGGTTCTTAAATAAGAACTTTAGGTATACTAACTAGAATCTCTATTTACACTTGTCTCTTTTTAATTGGTTCATTTTTTGTTTTTAAAACTAAAAATTATATATTTATAATTAAACTATATTTAAATGTTAATACTTTAAAGTTGAGATACTCTTTTTGGGAATGTAAAACCATTGGAGGTTCTTTAAACCTATTGTAAAATCTTTAATTTCACTATATACAGCTCATAATTAGCTGGCAGTGCAGTGGATATTTTAACCAAATATAGAAAATTGATTCTCCAAAAGGTATAATATATGTATGAGTTCACAAATTATCTATAAAATAATAGTCATATTAATGTATAAGTAAAAAGAGGGAAAAATCCATACATTAATGTATGAAACGGTTATTTTACCCAAATTTCCTTTTAATCGAAATCAACTTATTGACTAAACGAAATTAGATGGACCTTCCGGCCAAAACATATGTTTTTTAATACATTTATTAAAACTTTTATTCATATAACTAAATCTGTGATTTTACATAAAAAAGTTTCTCTTATACTCTACTATTATATTCATATATATATATATATATACACACTAAATGTAATATATAGTTTAATGATATTTTATTATCTTATTTTATTAGTTTACAAACTTTTTTCTTTGTATGTTTCCCTTTAATGTATATAGGTATTTTAAAGATTTTCTTAGAATACACGTTTTAAATATTTCGTGAGATCCCCGTTACATTGTTTTCAAAAAATTTCGCGGGTTCTAATTATTTCGTGAGACTCACGTTACATTCTGTTCAAATTTTTTTACTATAAATAAACAATTTCTTTGAGCTTTTATATTTTTATGATTTCACATGTAAATTGAAGATGTAATATTTAAAAAGAAAAAAAAACACTTCAAAATATTATTAAATTTCATTGTTTATAAACAAAGCTTGAAATTACTCTTAAAAGAAAAGTGAGAGTAATATATAGGAAGATAAACTATTCTTAGTAAAAAGAAAAGAAAATCTATTCTTAGTCATAGCTATAATTAGTGGCCTTGTCAATTAATAAGACAGTAAACAAAAAATTAATATTGTAACTTCGAATTAATGAGTCCAGCAACATGATAAGCCACATACTGAGTAAAAATCACCATTCTCTTTGCTATATAAACAGCCTTGGGCAAAGAAACTAAACAAGCACACACCAAAGAAAAGAAAAACAAAGAAAATGAGGTCGAAACTTAAGTTATCATTCATAGCTAATAACAACGTAAGGAGAACCACATTCAAGAAGAGGAAGGGAGGGATAACGAAGAAACTCCATGACCTGACAACTCTCTGCGACGTCAAAGCATGTGCGGTAATCTACAGTCCGTACGAGAATCCAACGGTGTGGCCGTCAACCGAAGGTGTTAAAGAGGCGGTTTCGGAGTTTATGGAGAGGCCGGTGACAGAACAATCCAAGCGGATGATGAATCATGAGACCTTCTTGCAGGGCAGAATTACCAAAGAAACAAAGAAACTGGAGCGTCTACGTCGTGAAAACCGAGAATCTGAGCTTAAACAATTTATGTTTGATTGTGTTGGAGGCAAGATGAGTGAGCATCAGTATGATGCAAGGGACCTTCAAGATTTAAGTTCTCATATCGATCACTATATCAATAAGCTTAAGTCCAGGCTCAACTTACTTACAAATAATGGTGAGTCTTCTTCTTCCTTTCCTCCTCCTCTTCATACTTCAGTTGCGGGTGCGGGTGCGGCTCCTCTTGCTGTTGTGGGTGCAGGTCTTCCTATGAATCAGAATCAGTATGAGCCGGTTCAGCCCTATATCCCTACTGGTTTAAGTGATCATATTCAATATCAGAATATGAATTTGAATCAAAATCAACAAGAGCCGGTTCACTACCAAGCTCTTGTTGATTTTAATAATCCGATTCAACATGGAACCTATGATATGAATATGAATCAGAATATGAGTTTTGATCCAAATCAGTATCCGTTTCAACATGACCCATTCATGAATATGTTGATGGAATATCCTCATCAGCAAGTGGGTGGTTATGTTGGAGATCATGCACACATCCCTTTCATGGACGGAAACTACAACTACCACCAACTACCAACTGTTGGTCTTACTACCACCGGTCACATGCCTGCCACCACCACCACTACCACCACCACCGTCACCACCACCACCGATGTTTCTGCTCCTTACATCAATAATCATCTTTAATCAAAAGATGTAGACTTTTAAGTGATGTGTCTCAGTAGTTTGCATTTGTGTTTGTTCATTTCAAAAGACCAGTATTTAATTATGTCTTTTCTTTTCAATTAATTGTTGTAAGAGTTAAAGGTTTTACCTTTAATTCAGTTCTATTTTTATGTATTATGTAATGCATTTCTGCGTTGTAGAGCCGGAAATTTTAATTATATTTGAAGAAATTTGATCACAAATTTTCTTACTAGTTTTTTGTTCTTAATACATAACTAAATAGATTGTTTGACGAAAAAACATAACTAAATAGATCTGCCAATAATCTTCATACCCTTGAAGCCATTGACTATGGTAAAACTTATATAATAAAATTCAACATAAAATGTAAAATATAAATTAGTAACAGAATATTTTGTGATTTTTTATGTTTGATATATTATTCGCAAAACATCAATACATAATATGCACAATCAATTTCAGATTTATTAGCCTTTAATATTTAATATCGAAGCCTCTTCAACTCTTATTTCTTGGTCATATATATCTCTTTCTCAATCTATAGCTAGCTTTCCATTATTTCTCATATTTCTTGGTCTTACCTTTTGCCACCCTCTCATGTGTATATAAGCACACTATTTTCTCATGTTGTCTTCGATCTCCCTACAACAAATCCTCATATTTCTCTTAAACCTTTATTCAGTTCCTCTATAAATTGTTATTTTTCGGTGAAAGTTAGGATACTCTTTATTGGTGTATTGTTTTCATCGTCGTCTCAATTTTGTTTTTTAGATCCAGCTCAAATACTTTAGTTTTGTTTAATACTAAAAAAATCTTTTAGATTTTTGTATTAGATCTGAATACTTTTCAACCCTTTAAATAAATAATTGTTATGACTTATGCATAGACTAGTGTTCTTGTTTTTCTCTTTTTTTTTTTATTTTTTTTATTTTGTTAAGATCCATTGTCTGAAATCGATCCAAACCGCAAACCGGTAAAAACTGATCTAAAACTGTATTCTGATTGAATATGGTTTAAACTGATTTGGCTCTTCTGAAGAAAAAAAAAAAAATTAAAAACTGAGATATTTAAAAAAGAAAAGGTATATGTGATTAAATATTAGATTTGAATTGAAAGTTCGGAACCAAAAGGTCCAAAACCATACTCTATTTATACTAGGCTAGAATCCATTTCAATTACTATTTTGTTGAAATCTGATTTAAATCTCAATTTGGTTACTAGAATCCATTTCAAATACCATACCAAATGAAGCATATAGCTGTCAACTACCACTCCATTTGTGAAACATCCAATTCGGCACGCTTTGTGTCTCCCATATCTCGACAAATGATCAACTAGCAGATATTTTCACCAAGCCACTACCTTGAGCCCGCTTCCATGAAGTCACTAGCAAGATTGGAGTCCAAGAAGTCTTCTTTTGAAGGATTGTATTTAGGATATGTATATATTATGGGCCAAAGAGTTGCATGAAACTAACACAAGCCTTAATGTTTCCATTTGTACCTATTACCTAATAAGTATTCATCAACACTTTATAGCACAATGGCAAGCTCCACCATTGGGCTTCCTAGAGTTCTATTTCAACTAGGATTTACTTCGTCTATCATCCCGACACTAATGAGCATTTTCGGGTTGGATTCAAGTGCGCGATCCAATACTAACACAATATATTTTTAAAGACCAATTATGCTTAATTATACAACATTAAAATAAGAATCGACTAGACTATGGTTTTTCTTTAGCATGTGCAAGTATAGAGATCAAACGGATCCTGTTACCTAAAACAGTTCTTGTCTGAAAAAAAAGAAGACATAGAATTAAATTAGATATGGACCTTATTCAAGATTTCTATAGTTAAACTTTTGAACATGACCTATAAGGCTATAAATAGTTTAAGACATCCCTAATTAGGCATATAAATAAACAGAAATTAGTGTTTTTATGGCACATGAAAGTTATTTATTATATAAAAAAAAACATACAGTAATAAACTTTAATATTTAAAGAGAAAGGGAATTAAGCTAGCAAGCACGTCAATGGAAAAAAAAAAATTAAGCTATGATTGGATTGAATTATTTATCATTCTCTCATGTAAAATGTTCTACTATATAGTATCTTTGTAACTATTTTAAAAAATTCAAAAAACCAATAAATATGCTATTTATTTTAGAAAAAAATTCAATATTTTGTATATAGAAATATAACTACCAATGTGCATTCTTGTTTTTTTTTTTGTTTTTTGGATATTGTAAGACCTCCATTGGAGTATCTTATTTTTTGGATACTCCCCCATTATAATCATAATTAAAAAAAAAATATGAGAGAGAAAGTAGAGAAAGATTCTTAAATAAGAACTTTAGAAATACTAACTAAAACCTCTATTTACACTTGTCTCTTTTTAATTGGTTTATTTTCGTTTTAAATTAAAAATTAAATATACAATTAAACTATATTAAAATATTAATACTTTAAAATTGAGATACTCCTTTGGGTATGTAAAACCATTGGAGGTGCTATAAACTTAGTGTAAAATCTTTAATTTCAATTATTTACAGCTCATAATTAGTTGGCAGTGCAATGAATAAACCAAAAAGGATTCCCCAAAAGGTATAATATATGCATGGTTTCAAAAATTATCTCTAAAATGATATAAATAGTCAATGTATAAGTCAAAAGAAGGAAAAAAATCTATATTTTAATTTATGAAACGGTTATTTTACCCAAGTTTCCTTTTAATCGAAATTAACTTATTCACTAAACAAAATTCGATGGAGCTTCCGGCCCTGACATATGTTTTTTATATATATATATATTAAAAAGTTTATTCCATGTAACTAAATATGTGATTTTATAATGAAAATTTTCTCTAATAATTTACTATTATTTTCATTTATTATTATTGTAGGTATCAAATTTTATACATAGATTTTTTTTAATAAATCTAATATATATTTTAATGATATTTATTATCTTTTTTTAAAAAAAAATTTATGCTTTAGCTTTTTTTAGAACACATGATTTAAATATTTCGTGAGATCCACGTTACATTGTTTTCAAAAATTTCGTACGTTCTAAATATTTCGTGAGCCTAACGTTAAATTATTTCCCAAAATAATTTTACTATAGATAAAAAAAGTTACAGGGATTTTATATATTCATGATTTTACATGTAAATTGAAGATATAGTACTCTATTTAGAATGAAAAAAAAAAACACTTCAAATATTTTACAAAATTTCAGAGTTTATGAACAAAGCTTGAAATTACTCTTATAAGAAAAGTGAGAGTAATATACGAAAATAAACTATTCTTAGTAAAAAGAAAAGAAAATCTATTCTTAGTCATAGCTATAATTAGTGGCCTGGTCAATTAATAAGACAATAAACAAAAATTTAATGCTGTAACTTCAAATTAATGAGTCCAACAACGTGATAAGCCATATACTTAGTAAAAATCACCCTTTTCATCACTATATAAACAAATCTTGGGCCAAGAAACTAAACAAACACACACCAAAAGAAAAGAAAAACAAAGATTATGAAGTCGAAACTTAAGTTATCACTCATAGCTGATAACAACATAAGGAGAACCACATTCAAGAAGAGGAAGGGAGGGATAACGAAGAAACTCCATGACCTGACAACTCTCTGCGACGTCAAAGCATGTGCGGTAATCTACAGTCCGTACGAGAATCCAGCGGTGTGGCCGTCAACCGAAGGTGTTCAAGAGGTGGTTTCGAAGTTTATGGAGATGCCGGTGACAGAACAATCCAAGCTGATGGTGAATCATGAGACCTTCTTGCAGGGCAGAATTACCAAAGAGACAAAGAAACTGGAGCGTCTACGTCTTGAAAACCGAGAATCTCAGCTTACACAATTTATGTTTGATTGTGTTAAAGGCAAGATGAGTGAGTATCAGTATGATGCAAGGGATCTTCATGACTTAAGTTCTCATATTGATCAATATATCAATCAGCTTAATGCCAGGATCGAGCTCTTTACTGAAAATGGTGAGTCTTCTTCTTCCTATCCTCCTCCGCTTGCTGTTGCGGATCTTCCTGTTGTTACAGATCAAGCTGCGGTTCAGCCCTATATCCCTACTGTTTTTAGTGATGATATTCAATATCAAAATCTGAATTTGAATCAAAATCAACAAGAGCCGGCTCAATACCAGGCTCCTATTGATATGATTTTGGATCCAAATCAGTATCCGTTTCAACATGACCCATTCATGAATATGTTGATTGAATATCCTCATCAACAAGTGGGTTATGTTGGAGAGCATGCACACATCCCTTCCACCACCACCACCACCACCACCACCACTACCACCACCACCAGCCCCACCGATGTTTGTGCTCCTTCCATCAATAATTATCTTTAATCAGGAGATGGAGACTTTTAAGTGATGTGTTTCAGTATTTGCATTTGTCTTTGTTCATTTCAAAAGACAAGTTTTTAATTTTTCTTTTCTTTTCAATTAATTGTTGTAAGAGTTAAAGGTTTTACCTTTAAGTCAGTTTTTTATTTATTTATCATGTAATGTATTTCTGAGCCGTAGAGCCGGAAATTTCAGTTATATTTGAAGAAGTTTGGTCACAAATAATTTTTAATTTTTTTTGTTCCTTTTGTTTTTTTTGGTGAATGAGAGGGTCTCCCCCGATTAATTCAAATATTTTTTTGTTCTTTATATACATTTATAACTAAATAGATCATGTCACATATATAGAATTTTGTTTCAAACAAAATCTTACTTTTTATATATTATTTTCAAAAACATCAATACTCTTTATAGCCTTGAGTGTGATCTGATACTTCTCCTTGATTTAGAAGGCACTTTACTCAAACACTACAATCTACTACTATTTTCTTGGAACCAAAAGGTCCAAAACCTTTCACAAAAGAAAAAGCGATTATCGGGAAAGACAGTCACCAACCCTCTAGTGTGATCCCATCTTCCATTTCCGAGTGAGGCATATAGCTGTAAACTATCACTTCACTCGTGAAACATCCAATTTGGCACGCTTTGTGTCTCCCATATCTCGACAAGTGATCAACTAATGGATATTTTCAAAAGTTTATGCGGTAATCTACAGTCCATACGAGAATCTCAGCTTACACAATTTATGTTTGATTGTGTTGGAGGCAAGATGAGTGAGCATCAGTATGATGCAAGGGACCTTCTAGATTTAAGTTCTCATATTGATCACTATATCAATAAGCTTAATTCCAAAATCAAGTTACTTACGAAAAATGGTGAGTGTTCTTCCTTTCCTCCTCCGCTTCATACTTCAGTTGCGGGTGCGGCTCCTCTTGCTGTTGCTGGTGCTGATCTTCCTATGAATCAGAATCAGTATGAGCCGATTCAGCCCTATATCCCTACTGGCTTTAGTGATCATATTCAATATCAAAATATGAATTTGAGTCAAAATCAACAAGAGCCGGTTCAATACCAAGCTCTGGTTGATTTTAATAATCAGATTCAACATGGAATCTCTAATATGAGTTTGAATCAAAATATGACTTTGGATACAAATCAGTATCCGTTTCAACATGAACCATTCATGAATATGCTAATAGAATATCCTCATCAAGATGTGGGTTATGTTTGGTGTTGAAAATTTGAAAAATCAACATGATTAAATATTGAAACTGAAAGTAAAAATAAAATAAAAGGCACGTACGTTTTCAGTGCTCTCTTACATTAGGATCCTTCGAGTCAAGTTAAATTAATTCTAGGATCCTTAAAAAAGCCAACACTCTCGACGTGTTGATGTGCGATCAGAACAAGAGATTGACGGGAGCCGGCGGTCCTTTGGAATCCATAAGAGCGCCTAAACTCTTCACTGTCTCCAATTCCTAGGAGCCTAACTCTTCTTATGTTTTTTGTTTCAACATTGTAGTAGAAAATGTAGAAGGGTCGAAAATCGGATGACAACCTCTTTGGGGCCATAATGATCTCACCAGCCTTGTTGGTGCCTGGAAAAGACATTTTGATATCTCCAACAGAATCCCACACAGAGGAGGGAAACACACATGTTTGCTTTGACCATTCATGTTTCTCGACGTCTTCTAGTATCCATAAATCAAAACTATGGAAACGATCATAAGGGCCTCTCACAATGGAAGCAAGCTTCCCTTTGTATTCTATGAATACTGCTTCCCTTTCCCATTTCACAACATCGTTAGGTGCATTGATAAAACTCAGTTTCTCAGATCTAACATCAAAACAAACCAAAACCATATGGTCCATATCTTTAGTTTGGGTTAAGTAAGCAACATAGTAGAGAAAATGGTTAACGCATATATTCGTTTGAGTCGCCCTATAAGGTAAAGGGGTATCTTTAATGTGTCTCCATACTTCACCATCTCCCAATGTTAATACCCTGTGCTGAAGATGACCATTATAACCATACCTAGTTCTATTCCAGGATAATACTTTGTATTGATCATCAATGGGATCGTATCCCACGAAAGCAGTGGTAGCGGGTAACTTAACGAATTGCTCCGTGCTAGGGTTACACATCAACCACTTATGGTCTGCTCTAACAGCGAGAATGCCATGGAAAGAAGCCAAATATGAGAAGCCACTAAAGCTGCAGTTGGGAATTGCCATCTCGAAGTTGGGTAGCAAAGAAGAAGAGTCATCTCCGTCGTCGTGGGAAAACGAGAAGAAGAAGGTAAGTTTCTCCGCAGGCTTGCCGAATACACTGTTACTCAAAGCGACTATAAACCGCGATTGCTTCGAGGACATAGAGTAGAAGGAATCAATGAACCCTCGGCTTCGGATGATGGAAGACCACGTCTTTGACACGCGTCGCAACTTCATAAGAGACTTGGCAGACAATCTAGCTAATATAACCATCTTTAAATCAAGAGGGAGCGAATCTAAGTCTAACTTACAAGGGTTTGTGTCTTTCTCATTTTCCTCCTCGTTTTCGTTATTACCAGCTCGCTCCTTACGTTTCATGGCGCCTCCTAAATAAATAAACCCTAGATTTGATTCGGCAAAGGACTTTATTTGTTGTGGCTCTTCATTACAGACTTCGCAGGCAATCTAGTCACTGTAGCAATATTTAACCTAACTTACTTCGGCTGCTACAAAACCATTTCCTTGCGTTTCACTTTTCTGGAGGTTCCTGACGAAGCCCTAGATATTCTTTTCTCAAATATATATTTTCTTTTTAGTGTCTTCACCTTTTTCCTTTCTCAGCCATTGAACGTCAAATGGGCCTAACGAGGCCCATAACACAAGTAAACGTCGTCGTTTTCAGTTGAACCTAACGGCGAAGATACCTCGCCGTTGTACAATCGGAGAAAGTTACAGTCTTTTATTCCGAGAATGGTTCAGCCGCGATTCGTCCGTCCGACGCAATCATCGCCTTCCTCCAATTCCGGAGAATCAAATTCATCCAATCTATACGTCGCCAATTGTGGACCGGCGGTTGGACTATCACACGACGCAATCGCGGCGGTGTTCGCTGCATTCGGTGAAGTAAGCGGCGTCTACGCGGCGGACGAGAGCGGCGTTCGTGTTATCGTCTCTTTCGCGGATCCTTGTTCGGCGAAATCAGCTTTAGAAGCTTTGAATGGTCGACCATGTCCTGACCTTAAAGGACGGTCTTTGCATATTCGATATTCAGTTCTTCAATTACCTTCCGAGGTACTTCACATTTCAAGAATCAAAGTTTTGATCTTTATGTTTCAAAGTTTTGATCTTTACCAAAAGACAGAAACTTTATGTTTGTTTGGTATCTGCTTGCAATGAGCCTTTTTATGTTTTGTGTAGATGCAGGTGAATGATTGTGTTCCAGTGTCTTTGGTTGATTCAGAGTTGAATATCCCAGGGCTTTTCTTGTTACCTGATTTTGTTAGTGTGGAAGAAGAACAGGTACATGGTATTGTGTAATGTGCTTATGTTGTGTAGGCATTTGATTTCTTTTTTCTTACCACTTGTGTTACTTATTGTTTATGTCTTTATTAGCAATTGCTTGCAGCTGTTGATACTCGGCCTTGGATTGGTCTTGCTAAACGGCGTGTTCAACACTATGGATATGAGTTTTGTTACGTGACAAGAAATGTTGATACCAAGAAGCGTCTTGGCGAGCTTCCATCGTTTGTTTCTCCTATACTTGAAAGAATCTCTTTATTCCCGAACCTTGACAATGACCCGTCATGCTTAAATTTGGACCAATTAACGGTACATCATTGCACACTCTATACTAGATTAAGATTCTGTTAAAATGTTTTTAGCTACATTGAAGGATGAGGAATTCTTGTGAATATTAGGTAAATGAGTACCCATCTGGTGTGGGTTTATCGCCTCACATTGACACACATTCAGCATTTGAAGATTGCATTTTCAGCCTTTCTTTAGCTGGTCCTTGTATTATGGAATTCAGAAGATACTCTGTTTCCACATGGAAAGCCTCATCTGCCGATGCTGAGAAGTCGGGTGACTCCTCTTGCATCAAAAAGGCCTTATATCTTCCTCCTCGGTCTATGCTCTTATTATCCGGTGAAGCACGCTATGCTTGGAATCACTACATTCCACATCACAAGGTTGGTATTCTTCATTTCGATCTCTCCTTCGCTCTCCCCAGGATAACTCTTACTGCATTATCTTCCAATTGCTAACCGTTTTCCTGTGCTCTAATAGATTGACAAGGTGAAGGATAAAGTGATCAGAAGAAGTTCTAGAAGGGTATCTTTCACAATACGTAAGGTAAAACATAGTTTTTGGGCGATCTTGTGACCCATATATGCATCTTGTGGCGATATTGAGAGACAAGAGATTCAAACTTTTTGCAGGTGAGAAATCATCCCTGCAAGTGTAAGTATCCACAATACTGTGACTCTCAGCAACAAATGTAACTGAAGAAGAGGAGAAAAATGAAATGAAGAATATTTTAGGTAGAGACAAAATGCATATGGAGAAGAAAAAGAAGAACCATTTTTGTAGCTGTTTACTCTTAATTATTAAACTAGATTTGGATGATAAAAATTGTTACATTTGTTCTGGTCCGGTCAAAACTATGTTTTCATGTAAGAAAAAGAAACAACCTTCCTCAAATATCCTTCTCATTTGTTGTATTTATAATAAGCTGAACAGATTAAACGAAAAAATCTATCACAAATATTGAAAAGAATATAGTTCTAGGGTTTATAATAAGCTGAGCAATTTTTTTTTGTTTTTTTAAGCTGAGCAAATTTGCTCTTTCTTTTTTGATATAGTGGAGAGTTTATTGACCTTGCTTACCGTGAAAATGTGACAAATACGAAACATGGCGATGCTGTTAATAGACTAAAATGTCATTGCGTTGGAGTAATGGCAGCTTCAAGATCTTAAAGCCGTTTAATCACGTTGTTATCATTGCCCATAGACAATTGCAAATGGATCAAGTTGGATTTTAAGCAAAGGAGCTGCATCATACAATATCGAGATCTATTCAATGGTCTTCAAGTGAAGAAACGACATTGGTGGTCAAGAGTGAAGTTGCAACATTATGTCATCAAAGGCTTGGACATAGAGATACTAGAGCTCGATATTGTATGATGCAGTCAACGGATATGATTTTGGGTTTGCCCAAGTTTGATGTGGGTAAGAAAGGATGTGAGAGCTACATTGTGAGCAAGCACAATATTCATACCCCAAAGGATCAAAAACAAGAGCAGTTTTCGATTTTAGCAGCCATAAACAAAATCAGAAGAAAAAGTTAAGATGATTTCCTTATGATTTTTTTCTTTTGTCGTTATAATACAAAATTTCTCAAGCACCAAAAAAGTATTTCAGATTCAAATATCTTAGATATGAATTAAAAAAAAGTTTAAAATAGTAGAATATGATTTCTCTCCAGTTGAAAACAAAAAGTGATGGCAACAATAGTGATGGTCGGGTTATGAATCTTGTAGCGAGTTCTACTGCATCATAGAAAGAAAAATCATCTTAAAAATATATATATTTGAATATTTGATATATGGTAGATGATTTTCAATGGTGTATTTTGGATGAGTATATTGGAAAATACCGGGTATATAGTAGACAAATGATGAATATCGTAGTCGTAGATGATATATTGTTTTTATTTCTGGTGAATGATTCTCTTCGTTGATATATGATTTACGTGGACACTAGACGGTAAAGTTTCTACAAGTAAAATAATAAATTTAAAATTTTATATCAACTCAATATTTCATATCTTAATTTGTTTTAAAGAGTAAATTTGTCCTCTCGTCTCTTCACAAAAACTAAATGTACTCATTTCTCAAATTGTACTCTTAAAACTACATATTTTCAATCAACTAAATATTTAATATATATATATATTTTTGATAACTCAGGGTAAATCCCCAGACCTATGGAAGGGTCTAGGACTAATCTCTGGGGAGAGGATGTCCCACGGGTAGGGTCGCCCCTAGGTTTTTAAATGGTCCGTAAACAATGAGCTCATACCCATGTGGCCAAAGAGATAAAGCTGAGCAATTCTGCGTCTGGGAGAATCGATCTCTGGCCTAGACCAACAGGGCCACTCTTCCACTAGACAAATTAATATTTAATATATTAATTTGGTTTAAAGAGTAAATTTGTCCATATATCAAATTAGGGAGAATAACTAGAATGACCTATATATGGAGATTAATAACTAGAATAACTCATATCTTTTAATAATAACTAGAGTGTTTTTATTTTTTTTTAACTCCCAAAATACCCCCTTAATGCTTTGTTCAGAAAATCATAATAACAAAAATGCCATTAAAAAAGAATGCCAACGAGGCAAAAGTTGCCGTTATTTACAAAAATAACTGTCATTATTTACACTTTTGCCACTGATCTCTGCGAATTCAAATAAATCTGTAGAACAAATCTGCCATTGATTTTATAAATCTGTCGCAAAGTTATAAATCTGCCGCATATTTAATTATATAGTTATCGCTGACTTGTTTTCTTGCAGATTTGTTTTTGAACCACATATTTGTTATACAAATTTATTTCCACCACAGATTTAATCTACAGATTTTTTCATAGGTTACTACCGATTTATAGGCTGTCACAGATTTTATGTCTACCACAGACTTATTTTACAGATTTGTTTGATGACACCGCAGATTTCTTTTGTTTCACAGATTTATTTCTGCAGATTTGTTTTTCTTACAGACTTATTATCAATCATGTTGTAGCAGATTTATTAATAGTTACTACCTACTTATGCTAAGTCTGTAAGTTACAGCATATTTTATTGACCAAAAGATAATTACTAGATTGACTCCTAGTGGTCACCGATTTTTCCTCTTTGATGGCAAATATATTATGTGTCACAGAATTATTTTCCATCATCGCTAATATATTTGACGAAGTGGCCGCATACTTAATCATGACTAAACTAATTTTTTAATAGACACAGACTTATAATTTACAGACTTGTTGAAACTTTTACTTGCAGATTTATATTCACAGACTTATTGAAGACGTCGCATACTTATTTGATAGGTAAAATAATTATTTTCTAACACTTAACTCATATTTGAGGTAGCTAAAACATACAAAGAAACCAATAACTAACCGTTGAAATCATAATCCCACCGTTGAATTCTGAGACAGTAGCACCATGATCCACTCCACCATGATTCATCCCAATTATATTACTATTGAACCCCCAAATGTTGCCTACAACAAGCTATCTCAAAATTGTTTTATGTTTATGACTTGGCACAAATTTGAAGAGATTTCCAGCAGTCACTTGGCTATTAACTAACGCTCATAACTTCTTGCATTTAATTTTGATTAAATTTGTGTCAGTTGATGTGGACTCTTGACTTGCTAGTGCTCACTTCCAGACCTTTTTCTTGCCCAACTGTTGTCCCTTCCAATGCTAGTGAGCTTTCAAAAACCCTTACATGAAATGCTTTTATTTTCTTTCTTTATTCTTTTTCTTTTCTTCTTCTCTTTGCTCTTGATCACACTTATTGTTTGTTAGCTTAGTATTGCACAAGTTGTTGGGTTTGGGGTGTTAGACTTGTAATAAGAAAGGAGAACCTATTGATCCAAAATTTCCCACCTTTTGGTAAGTTATAAAATCTGCAATAACACATCAATAAGTTCAATACAAACACTTAAAACCAATACAATATGTTCAATACAAGCTTTTAAGCCCAATACAAGCTTAATAAATTTTTATTCTTAAATCCAAGCTTAATAGAAGATCTATACAAACTCAAGTAAATCCAATGTATGACTCAAAACATATTGTGAATCTTTAGTGAATACATTTTCATAACAACATAAACTCTCTTATAAGGATGAAATAATACACCACGACCATGGCCAAAAGCACACACAATCACGACTTTGAGCTTTCCAATCTCCAGCAAACAAATCTGTGAAACAATAAATAAATATGCGAACACTAACAAATAATCTGCCATCAAACAACAAACAAATCTGCGGTGAGCTAACTCTAAACTTAAGCTAATTCTCTAATATAAACCTGCAAACTTAAACTAATTATCTAACAAAACCTACAACGTATTACAAGAAACCTGCAATTTATCAAATCTAAACATACAAATTCATTCACTAAACAAATCTGTGATGACCAACAATATATCTACGATGAGCAACAAATAAATCTGTAAACACTTACAAACAAATTTGTGAACACTAACAAGTAAATCTGCCATCAAACAACAAACAAATCTGCGAAAGCGAACTCTCAAACCATAATCTAAGCTAATTCTCTAACACAAACGGGTAACTTGTTTACAAACTTGAGGCAAATATCTAACAAAACATGCAACCAAGAACAAGAAACTTGCAATTTTTCAAACCTAAACCTGCAAATTCATTAACCTGCTATAACAATTCAAACAAATCTACAGTGACATTCAAAATAAATCTGTCAAAACCAACAAAATAATCTGCAAACAAATCTGCCACCCTCATCACATTAATAAGTCTGCCATCAAGAGAGATATTTCATCGAACACCTTTCATGCAATACGTTTTTACAACACATTTTATTAGAAAACCATAAATTGCAGGAAACCTTCCACGAAGAGGAGAAGTGATACAAAAAACTCACCGGAACTGGAAGAGGAGAAGACAACTTGACCTGGAAGATGAAGAGACACCGATCTGCCGAGATGAAGAGAAGACTGAAGAGACACCGATCTGCCGAGATGAAGAGAAGACGACTCGACCGATAAAGATTTGCCAAGAAGAAACAGAGACTCCTGAGAAGAGGAGAAGAGATACAAAGATTCGCCGAGACTCGGCCGATGAAACAGAGACGCTGGAAAGGAGAAGACGCCGGACAGAAACTCACCGAGAAGAAGAGACATAGACGTCGGAAGAAAGGTCACCGGAGAGAAACGAAAATCGCCGGAGAAGAAGAGAGAAAGGAGAAAAAAAGAATGTCAAAAGTTGTTTTCGATTTAGAGTTATTTGTGTTTTTGATTTTAGGGTAATTAATTTTAATTAATAAATATTTTCGTTTTTATTTGAAAAATAAATTAAAATGGCAGTTTTGTTAATATTAAGTCAAAACAGGTTAAATAGTCTTTTTCCAAAAGATATGGGTTATTCTAGTTATCCATTTACAAACAGAATCATTCTAGTTATTTCACTATAAATATAGGTCATTCCGAGTAATTTTCACATCAAATTATACTCTGAAAACTACATACTGTATTTTACTAGAATTCCATTTATTTTAGTTCCCTCGTCCAACCTCCCATGGTATCATAACATTTAACTCGTTTAATTTCTACCTCCGATATTTCTGTTAAAAATATCAAGTGATTATCCATCACATGATAATCTTATTTGATCTCATCTCTCAGATGACTTGGTCTCCAAGCTAAATTTGTTAACTTTGTGAGCAAGCTAAATTTACTACTATATATAGGCTTAGTCGACGTTGTAAAATGGAAGTAAGAGAGAAGATGTAATATCTTTGTTCTCGTTCTCTCTACATGCATTCCTCTCTTCTTTTTCTAATACACATAATATTATATTATATATGTGTTTGGGTTATAGTTTTATAACACGTTATCAGCACGATGTCTTTACCGCTTGAGCGTTTACGAGGTAAGTAAAATTTATATTATTTAAATTTTATTTATGTTTATAGAACATAATTATTTTAGACATCGTGAAACTATGCCTTTTTCCGGTTTGATCGTTATAAATGGTAGGCTCTGCCTTCTTTACGATCAAATAAAAAGCTATGTCTTTTCCGGATAGATCGTTATATATGGTAGGCTATGCCTCCTTTACGATCAAATAAATGGCTATGCTTTTTCCGGATCGATCGTCATATGGTAGGTTTTACCTTCCAAACGATCAAATAAAAAATTATATTTTTTCCGGATTGATCGATATATATGGTAGGCTCTGCCTCCTTCTCTACGATCAAATAAAAGCTATGTTTATTGAATTCTTAATGGAAGGCGATGCCTCCTGAATTCTTGTATGAAAAGGCTATAGTCCATAAATTATTATTTTGTACATTTATGTGTTTAATTATTTATATTTATTTTATTCGTAAAGAATAAATATATGTGTTATATGAGATTTAAAGACTTTGAAATATGTCTTTAAAATCAAAAATATATTTCTCTTATGAGAATATATAAAGCACGTGTCAAAATATTTTTAGACAGTGCAAAATAATTGGAAGGTCTAGATGAGCTAGTCTCTCGACTTCCAAATGCATCAGATTCATAATAATCGATGCTTCGTGTTCTCCAAAGTCTCAAAGAAACTCGTGTAGTTTCCAAAATATTTTTCTTTATAATTATTATATTGAGACTATAAATAAATGTGGTATCGAATATCCGACCACAATGGAGACACTCAAATGTATGATTATATCATACAAAAAATAAAGATGGCAAAATATTTATGATAGTAAACAGAGGTTTGCTAATTTTTATAGCATAGTATAACCGGTCAAGCCATCCCGGTATAACAATGAAATTAATAATGATGATCCAAATCCAGGATCCGTATCAGTGCCAGCAAGGGCCTGATTGGGAGAAATGGAAAAGCTTAATGCAAATTGAATAGCTCTCCCTTAATAAAAGAGATGCATTTGGATCTCTTGTCACTACATCTAAAGATATAAAACCTATTGGGTGCAAGTGGGTCTTCGTGCGAAAAAGTTGAAATCACACGATATAAAGCCCGACTTGTTACACAAGGTTTTTTTCAAAGACCTGGAGTTGATTATGAAGAAACATATTCTCCGGTCATGAATACAATTACATTCAGGTACACAACGAGCCTAACGGTCTCTTATCATTTAGAATTGTACCTTATGGATGTAGTGACAACATGTTTATATGAATCGTTGGATTTAATATATACATAAAAAATCCTAGAAGGATTTAAAGTTCCAGAGATATTAGACTTTGAGTCTAATAAAATATGTACGGTCAAATTACAGCGATCACTTTACGGATTAAAACAATCCAGACGCATATAATCGTTTAAGCGATTATTTGTTAAAAAAAAGGATATATCTGTTAAAAACGATATATGCCCTTTGCGTCTTTATTAAGAAATCTCCATCGAGATTTGTGATCATTGCTGTAAATGTTTGATGACCTAAATTGGAATTCAAAAAGAAGTGATTAAATATCACTAAAATTTTATGTAAAGAAAGAGAAGCCTATTCAGCACTGCATGCTCCCGTCCACATTTCAGAGGTAACATTTAATTTATGTTGGATTTATTGAAATTTATTAAATTTTTATATACGGAGTTGAAAGTTATATACCTCCTCCTCCTTAACTCTGTAGTAGGCTAAGCCTCCAGAAGTATATGATTTTTGGCCAAATCACCATTTTTTTTTATTTTATAAGCTCATTGTATATGCTGGTTGATTTCCTCAATAATCTCCAAATTAAGCCCCAAATATAACCGATCTAAAAATAAGATTCGGTCCAAGATAAATACGCTTAAAAAGCCATCATCTTGAGAAGGGGTATTACAAGTCCCACATTTTTATAAGGATCTAAGAATAAATACATGATCCAGATTGGATTTGTTATTGATCCTAAAGTGGGATTCAGTTCGAGATGAATGAACTCGAAGAGTTATCATCTCGAGGGGGAGAATTAGAGGAATCCCACATCGACAAGAAGTCGATAAATTTTGGTGAACTTGACACCCCAGAGCGAGATAACTCTGGTAAAGTCATATCCTAAAATTTATCGCTTTTTGATAAAGTGGAACATCTAAAAATGATGTTCACTCTCAAAATGAGCTTTAAGTAAATCGTTCATAGCGCAAATCCAAGAGATTGCAAAACGATTCATGGTGATTTAATCTCCATGTTTTTATATGGGGCATGCAGATTTGCATGTATTAGTGATTATATACAAGGCCAACAATTTATAAGAAATATTTTTCCCATGTTATATATACATGATTGGAGATCAAATATTTCTCATTTTGAATTTTATGGGTGTGAGATATATATAAATGCTCCTCTGCACCGAATAAAAATTAACATCCTAAAAGGATGAAATAGTTAGACGCTAGAGATGAGTCTCTGCTCTATAATATTGAGCCATCTTATGAGAGATGTGCCTATTGCAAGATTTGCATATCATCTTGTTGATGATAAAAGTTCCCCATCATTATGGGAGAATCATTGAATAGTTAAGATCTTTGAACCAATGACTATAATAAATATGAACTTAAGAGTTCAAAAGTTCAAAAGAATCACTATTCAGAGTATATTGCAAATCAAATGCAAAAAGCTGATGGATGAGATTTCATAAATTATTGATCCTCGTATAAATACATATGAACTTAAAGTTCATAGGAAATCTCTTTTCCTAGCTAAAAATGCTCTACAAAATTATGTCTCTGGCAGATGACATATTATTGTCTATAACACGTTAAAGAACGTGATAGACAACTTTGGTTCCAAATATAAAGAAAATCCTCGAAAAAAAAGAGAGCAAAATATATAAAAAGAGGATTATATATACTCTTAAAAGAGGAGCATATAGACTTCTAAAGAGGAGTATAGAGACTCCTCAAGAGGAGCAAAGAGACTCCTAAAGAGGAGTAAAAATACCGATTGTCATGGTTAACAACGAAATCAAGTACCTGAATAAAATTATTTATAATGATTAAGAGATCTCGATTAACCATGTCATTACGGCAAATATGGAACCAAAGACAACACAATGTCGACAAGAAAAATGATCTAGTGCACAAATGTGATTAATGAGGATCATAAATCTCTGCTCTGTGAGCGTAAAGAGATATATATTGGCCAATAAACAAAGAGGCAACCAAGTCTATATTAATCTCGTATAAGAAACGAGTAATTTCCTGGACACATGGTCCAAGCATCAAAAGAGTATTATGATATTTAAGACAAGACGGTGTGTCGCGCCGGGTTTTGTCAAAATCACTCGATATTGAGTTGATGAATCAATGACTTGAATTGTGCCTGATGGGATGTCTGTAGGACTAATCCCTGAAAGATATATGATATCATAGTTATATTCCCGGGAACTCATAAGCATGATGTTTTTGAACATCATCAAAACTCTTAAAGAGTTATTTGGAATAAAAGATTTTGGAGAGACAAAAGTGTCTCCAAATATTCCAACCAAACATCTAAAGAAACAGATGTTATATTAGTCACTTCTAAGGAAAGTCGACTTTATATAGTTTGATCATGAAGCACTATATATAAATGCTGACGAGTATTTATATATTTTGTGAATTGTAGCTAGCATATATAAATGCTGACGAGCATTTATATATCTAGTGAATATATTGTACCTAGCATTTGCTACTGATCTACTTGCAGGTATAATTGATCTCCTCAGACTAGACCTTGAATGAGTTCAAATGTGTCTACCATATCTGCAAGGTACGATTAACTTGGGTTTATTTTATTCTAGAAACCCCGAGTTTGGTTTAGTTGGTTTTGCAGATGGAGAATCTATATCAGATCTGTCTAAATATATATCGCAAAACAACAACTACGTGGCGTTTCCAACAACAAATTTTGGTCGTCGCTTGCTCAAGCCATGCCAAAATTATTGCGCTACATGAAGCATGTCGAGAATTTGTATGGCTCATATTGATGCACTCAACATATACAAGAAGCAAGCAGTATAGTCACCAGTGAAGAGCCAACAACATTGTTTGAAGACAATGTTGCATGTGTCGCCCATTTCAAAGGAAGCTATGTCAAGAACGAGATGACAAGCCATATTTCTCAAAGATTCTTCTCTTTCACTCAAGAATCAAAGAAGAAGCAGGAAGTTGATGTTCAATACATCCGGCCAAGTAACGATGTAGCAGTTTCAGTTCAAAGGCACTTCCTGCTACAACATTTTAAAGCATCTTCGTAGATCAAAAGGTCTCTTTTGAAGATGATGCTTCCAGGGGAAGACATATGATGATGAGCGTGGCTGCACTCTTTTTCCCTTATCATGGTTTTTATCCCACTGGGTTTTTCCATGACAAGGTTTTTAACGAGGCAGCAAATAACACGCAAAAGATAGACATTAAAGTGAAGGTCTATCTTTCTGCCAAAATCTTTGTCATATATTGACGAGATCAGAAGAAGCGCAGAGAATGATCGAGTCATCTACGAAAGTTATGAAAAGAACAAGATTCATCTTTTCCAGGGGGAGATTGTGTTACTGTACTCTTTTTCCCTTGTCATGGTTTTTATCCCAATGGGTTTTTCCATGATAAGGTTTTTAACGAGACAGTACGCAAGATATTAATGGTGATGGATACTCAAGGGGGAGTGTTAAAAATATCAAGTGATTATCCATCACATGATAATCTTATTTGATCTCATCTCTCAGATGACTTGGTCTCCAAGCTAAATTTGTTAACTTTGTGAGCAAGCTAAATTTACTACTATATATAGGCTTAGTCGACGTTGTAAAATGGAAGTAAGAGAGAAGATGTAATATCTTTGTTCTCGTTCTCTCTACATGCATTCCTCTCTTCTTTTTCTAATACACATAATATTATATTATATATGTGTTTGGGTTATAGTTTTATAACAATTTCATAATTGTTTTGGACTAATTCCCAGTCTGTATATTTGATAGAATATGTATGTATTTGCATTCGATAAATATGTAAAATATGACACACTTTCATATAATAAATAAAGAACCACATACATCGCAGATATGACAAACACATGCATATAATAGATAAAGAGCCACATACATCGCAGATATGACAAACACATGGGGAAAAGGGGATTTTCATACCCGTACTATCTGCACCGTGGATTTTCATACCTGGACAATTTCGTAGGGTATTTTACAACCTAAACTTCAATAAAATTTGAATCTCATACCTAAACTTGATACAACGTGCAAAAATCGGAGTCAATCTAACGGGTGTTAGTCAACTCCGTTACGGTGCTGAGTCATCGTACACGTGTACGCTGACGTGTATCAAAACGACGTCGTTTTCATACCCGTACTGTCTGCGCCGTGGATTTTCATACCTGGACAATTTTGTAGGGTATTTTACAACCTAAACTTCAATAAAATTTGAATCTCATACCCTATACTTGATACAACGTGCAAAAATCGGAGTCAATCTAACGGGTGTTAGTCAACTCCGTTACGGTGCGTATCGAAACGACGTCGTTTTGATATGTGTTCTCAAAGTTTTAATGTTTTTTGCAAAACTGGGGACTCGAATCCGCGAGCCGTACTCACATGGGAAGCACCGAATACCAACTGATCCCACAACATTCATCGAGTATTCCTCAATCTTTTTAACTTATAAACCCAAAAAGTTGTGCGAAGCCGTAGTCACATGGTAAAACTTTGTTCATGCCTAATTTCTGAGAAGAAGAAGAAGAAATGAGAAAACGATTCTCAATTCGAAACCCTAGCATTCATAATTTCCTCCCAATTTAAAACGATTGACTACGGCTCGCGGGTTCAATGAACGTTGTGGGATCAGTTGGTATTCGGTGCTTCTCATGTGACTACGGCTCGCGGGTTCGAGTCCCCAATTTTGCAAAAAAAATTAAAACTTTGAGAACACATATCAAAACGACGTCGTTTTGATACGCACTATTAGAATGTCCCACATTGCTTGGGATTAAGATCTTTGGGTAATATATATAGAATGTGGCAACTCTTAACTCTTGAGCTAGCTTTTGGGTTAAGTTAGGCCACATTCCTAATATGGTATCAGAGCCCAAGGTTGGTCCAACAAGCAAATTCCCACAAAAATGGTTTCCCACCTATGTGGCCCATATAAGTGGCATGTCTTGTTGTATTTCCGAGATGTTGGGCTTGGGCTATTTCCCGTTGGACCGTTTCCCACCCACATCTCGAGGAGGCCTATGAGAATGTCCCACATTGCTTGGGATTAAGATCTTTGGGTAATATATATAGAATGTGGCAACCCTTAACTCTTGAGCTAGCTTTTAGGTTAAGTTAGGCCACATTCCTAATACGCACCGTAACGGAGTTGACTAACACCCGTTAGATTGACTATGATTTTTGCACGTTGTATCAAGTATAGGGTATGAGATTCAAATTTTATTGAAGTTTAGGTTGTAAAATACCCTACAAAATTGTTCAGGTATGAAAATCCACGGCGCAGACAGTACGGGTATGAAAACGACGTCGTTTTGATACACGTCAGCGTACACGTGTACGATGACTCAGCACCGTAACGGAGTTGACTAACACCCGTTAGATTGACTCCGATTTTTGCACGTTGTATCAAGTATAGGTATGAAATTCAAATTTTATTGAAGTTTAGGTTGTAAAATACCCTACGAAATTGTCCAGGTATGAAAATCCACGGTGCAGATAGTACGGGTATGAAAATCCCCTTTTCCCCAAACACATGCATATAATAGATAAAGAGCCACATACATCGTAGATATGACAAACACATTCATATAATAGATAAAGAGCCACATACATCGCAAATATGACAAACACATGCATATAATAGATAAAGAGCTACATACATCGCAAACTTAACCACAACGTAAGAAAACAAATTAACGTGCATACATTTATTGACGCATTCGTAGCTATAGTGAGATCAGTGACTCGGTGGGTTCGGGTTCCTTGGGAGAGACTTTCGGGGAGGAGGAGACTTACAGAAAGAGAAAGGGCACCCCCTTGGTCGTGGAAAACGCGGTATCGTAATGGGCTTTTCGACCGTCACTTGGTCAGCATGGTTTGTCTCTCCTGCACCGGTACCAATCAAACGGTTTACACATACATATTACTTAAAACAGTTTGGTCATTTTAGTGATATACAGTAGTTTCTCTGTTCAATCCGGTTAAACATGGTACAACTAAAATTGTTTTATTTTGGCTACATCTATAAAACTGAATTTCAATGTGGACCTAACAGAAAAGAGAAACAAATACCAAAATTTATTTATTTCTTGAAAACATAAAGATAATTTGATTAAATATAAAGGAAAAGCATAGGAAAAACCTAACTGATAAAGTAAAATGGTAATAACTTACGAATACTTAAAGCCAAAATAAAAAATACTCACCAAGTTCACGGAGTTCCATTCGTGCGCCAAGGACATTATCTATATGTGGAAATACAAGAAGAAGAAGGAGAAAGAGAAACATGGAAGAGACTATAGAAGATGCCATCTTAATTGATATTCCTTCTTAATTTGCTTATCAGTGTGACTCAAGTTTATGCATTTATATAGAATAGAGAGGTGAAGATATATGGTAGAGAATAAGAATAAAGTATTGGAGAGATAAGATAAGAAAGGCTGAACCTATCGACGACTTAGTAGTCTCTTAAGGGTCTTTAAGCTTTGGATCTTTTGGTAGTCTTCGGCGAAATGTCTTTCCCCCATGCATTATTAATTCTAATATTTATTATTTTTGTGTGTGTATATATTTCTGTGGATACCGGTTTCATTGCATTATTTAGGTGGGGCAGCTTTTTGTGTGGGTTACTGTCTGAAACAATTTCTCATCAAGTTTCTGATCTACTTCAACTTTTACCGGTTTTACCGTAATGATCTTGGGTGTTTTGGAAATGATATCTCTTAAATTGTACTTAGAACCTTTTCAGAAGACTCTTGGCTTATGAGCTTTGAGACACGAATATCCCATCCTCAAGTGAGTCCAAGAAAAAATTCAGTTCAACCCTTTATACTCATTTCAAATTCATTGATCTTTTTTTCTTTTTTTTTAAATTCATTGATCTTCTCATCTACAAACACGTCTTCATGGAGGAATCCATTCAAGAATAACCTTTTAATTCACATCCATTAGAAACAACTTAGTTTTTAGGATGCATGGTCATGTCTTGTATTAATTAAACAATAGTATAGAGGAAAAGTTCATACATAAGGACCGAAACCCAATCCTAAGAATTGATTAACAGAAATTATATAGCAAGGGAAATCTTCTACTAGCCCAGTCGAAGCATGGGACACCAAAAACTTTGGAATGTGTCACGATGACATGGAGATGATCACATGAACGACGCGGCAATAACATGATGTTTTCTTCTCTTAGCACAAGGTTTTTACTCATGATGTATCGTAGTCGTAGATGATATACTGTTTTTATTTTTGGTGGATGATTCTCTTCGATGATATATGATTTATTAGGACAGTAGATGGTTAAATTTTTACAAGTAAACTAATAAATTTAAAATTTACTATAAACTTATATTTCATATCTTAATTTGTTTTAAAGAGTAAATTTGTTCTCTCATCACTTCATTAACATTAAAAGTACACATTTCTCAAATTATAATTTTAAAACTACAGCTAAATTTTTAAATATTAATTTGTTTTATAGAGTAAATGTTTCCTTTATTCTCTACATTAACATTAAAGTTGTTATTGGTTTATTGATTTGTAAATCCATATAGGATTTGAAAATCTCTATTAATTATGAAATTAAAATATATGGATTTTGAAATAACATGTGTTTACCCATGGATTTGAATCCTTCTATTTTTCTCTTTCAATTCCATTCAATTCCATTTAAAACATAATTTGGATTCTCAAATCCAAAAACAAATGACTAAACGAATAACATAAGATTTTAACTAGTATTTATAAATCATAGAACCAATAACACATAATTTTAATTGAGATTTTAAAATCAATGATTGAATAACAAATGATTTTTGTTTGGATTTCTAATTCCTTATAAATCCATGAACCAATAACCCCTCCGTATTTTACTAGAATTCCATTTGTTTTAATTCCCTCGTCCAACCTCCCATGCATGGCATCATAGCATTTAACTCGTTTAATCTCTACTTCCATTTTTTTTATTGTTTTGGACTACTTCCCTGTCTAGATATTTGATAGAATATGTATGTATTTGCATTCGAGAAATCTGTTGAATATGATAGAAACACATGCATGCATATAATAAATAAAGAGCCACACGTCAATCGCAAATATGACAAACACATGCATATAATAAATAAAGAGCTACATACATCGCAAACTACAGCACAACGTAAGAAAAGAAATTAACGTGCATACATTTATTGACGCATTCGTAGCTATAGTGAGATCAGTGACTAGGTGTGTTCCTTGGGAAAGCCTTTGGGGGAGGAGGAGGCTTACAGAAAGGGCACCTTCTTCCACGCGGAACAGTGGGCCGCCGAGGCAGTTTATACGGAGGCGGTTTAAACGTAGGCGGAAGACGAATGTGCCGAGGCCGCGGTAAAGGAAAAGGAGACGACCGCTTTTGGACCGTCACTGGATCAGCATGGTTTATCTCCTCTGCACAAGTACCAATCAAACGGTTTACACATACATATTACTTAAAACAGTTTGGTCTTTTTAGTAACCTTTTTATATAACTCAACACCCCTAACTGATAAAGTAAAGTAATAACTTACGAATATTTAAAGCCAAAATAAAAATACTCACCAAGTTCACGGAGTTCCATTCGTGCGCCAAGGACATTATCTATATGTGGAAATACAAAAAGAAGAAGGAGAAAGAGAAACATGGAAGAGACTATAGAAGATGCCATCTTAATTAATATTCCTTCTTAATTTACTTATCAGTGTGTCTCAAGGTTATGCATTTATATAGAATAGAGAGGTGAAGATATATGGTAGAGAATAAGAATAAATTATTGGAGAGATAAGAGAAGATAAACGCTGAAGCTATCGACGACTTAAGGGTCTTTAAGTTTTGGATCATTTCGTAGTCTTCGGCGAAATATAATGTCTTTGCCCCCATGCATTATTCTAATATTTATTATTTTTGTGTGTATTTATTTCTGTGGATACGGTTGTTACCGGTTTCATTGCATTAGTTAGGTGGGGCAGGTTTTTTTGTGTGTTAGTGTCTGAAACAATTTCTCATCAAGTTTCTGAGATCTACTTCATCTTTTAACGGTTTTACTGTAATGATCAGTGGCGGAGGTAAGAAGGGGTGAGTGGGGTCACATGACCCCTATAAATTTTATATATTAGTTATTGTTAGTGTAAATTTGATTGAATTTGAAGAAATATTTGGTTAAAATTAGTGTTTGACCCCTATAAATTTTTGTTCTAACTTCTAAATAACCTCTATAAAATTTGTTTTTAGATCCGCCACTACTAATGATCATGGGTGTTTTGGAAATGATATATCTTGGAATGTACTTAAAACCTTCTCACAAGACTATTGGCGTATGAGCTTTGAGACACGATCGTCAAGTGAGTCCAAGAAAACAAATTCAGTTCAACCACTATACTCATTTCAAATTCATTGATCTTAACATCTACAAACACGTCTTCATGGATTACATTTATTAGAAAGAGATCAATATTAATACGTATAATTTTGTTCTAACAACTTAGTACTATATTGATTACATTAATTAGGAAAACATGCGAGATATAAATTAACTTTTCCAACAAGTTTTACATCAAGAGGCATCTGTCAATAATTATTAGAAAAATCAGATGACATTGAATATATCATCATTTTAAAATAAATTAAAATACTAAGTAATGATATCTTAAATAAATTGATGGATTTCTCAAGTCGCTTTTTCCTATATATAGATATAAGATCCAAATAACATCTTCTTCTTCAATTACTTAACTACTCTCTATACAATTTAGATCCAGTTTCTCACAATAAGCATGTGGAAGACTTTGTTTTGTCAAAAACCTCAGAAATCCGAAAAGTGGGTTGATATAATCCCTAATCACAAGCCTCATCGTAAAAACGGTACAATATTTGTTCTCTTTCTTTTCTTTTAATTATTTTGATTTTGTTGGACGTGTGGATTATAAGATTTTGTTGTGATTATATGATATATCTATGTAAGACATATACATATGGGCTAATATTGACCTTGTTTGTGTTGAATTTATTTGCAGACAGATTTCGAGTCGTATCTTACAACATCCTTGCTCGTGTAATTTATTTTATTCCCTCATTTTCGTATTATCAAAATCTCTTATACATATATAATTGCTATTATGGTTTTGAATATCGATAGACATGCTCTGAATCGCAAGGGTCTTGTGCTTTTGTAGTGGAAGGCGTCGTCTCCCATGTATAGTTACTCTCCTCCAGATTGTATCCTGTAGGTTCCTCCGCATACTAAAATTTTTAAAAAATTTCATGGTTTATCAAAAGAAAAAAAAATCAAGCCTATATGCTTTTAATCTTTTTGTCATAGGTGGGATAACCGTTCGAAGGCGATTCTTGATAATATAAAGAGTTTTGAAGCTGATTTCATCTGTCTACAGGTTTCTTTTTCTATGTTTCTGTCTCTCGTATCACACATAACTGGGGACTTGTAAGCCTAAATTCATGATAATATTAATTACTCGATCAATCAATCCATTTGCAGGAAGTAGACGAATACATTAGTTTTTTCGATAGAAACATGGAGGCTCATGGATACACTGGAATTTATTTTCCAAGAGGAGAAGGCTATATTAGAGACGGCTGTGCAATCTTTTTCAAGCCCAAATTGTATAAATAGAGACTTTAACACTTTGAATGTGATCTTAGGGTTTAAGTCTAATGTATGCCTCACAAAGTCCATTGTTCTTTTTTTTCTTTAAACAGTGCAGAGTTGATCACATACAATATTGTAGACTACAACAATCTTGCTGAAAGACGTTGCGTGGCGAGTACCATACATGGCGATGCAGTTAGTAAACTAAAATGTGATTGCATCGGAATATTAGCAGCTTTCAAGATTTTAAAACCGTTTAATCATGTCGTTATTATTGCAACCACTCATTTAAAATCCGGGTAAAATAATTAATATTCATTAGCTAGATCTTTCTGAGTTCATATTTAACCTTTTGATTTATTAACATATTTTTCTTAAATTTTTACACTCAGGAAACCTGATGAATGGGATGATGTAAAGCTAGCTCAAGCCAAGTCTCTAATGTTTGAATTAGCCATGTTCAAGAGGACGATCTCGGCCGTAGAAAATTGCAGTCCATCGGTGATCCTTGCTGGTGATTTCAATTCGAACCCCTCGAGTGATGTATATAACTTCAAAAATATGATTTTGTTGTTGTTTCTTCTTGTCCAAGAAACATGATTTTATTCTTCTTCACACTCTCTTCAGGTATATGAATACGTAAATTCAGACAATATACCGGTGATGTGGCCTTTGGGAGGCGAAGAAGAAGAAAATGAATTTGGACTATGTAGTGCGTATGGATTCACGAAAGGAGAGCCAAAGTTCACAAAATATGTGCCAGGATTTGCTGAAACACTCGATTACGTGTTCTTCACGCCTTCTGATTTTATTTCACCTGTGAAGCTCTTGGATTCACCCGACGTAGTCGATTTTTTACCTAATAAAAGTCACCCGAGTGATCATTTACCCATTGGCGTTGAGTTTGAGATCAACCGAAACATATTGCTTTAATTATAATATCCTGATAATTGGGAAAAACATATTAGATTTCTAATTTTTAGGAAAACAAATTGTTTAAATCGTTTTCAATGCTTCATACTATTTGTTCCTCTCGACTTAACAATGATTGTGGTTTAAAAAAGGCTAAGATTAAATAAAAGAGCAATTGGAGTATATGAAATATGATCGTTAGTTGTATAATTTACTGAACATGGTTTTTTTTTCTTTGATAGGAAGTTTTAATTGACTAATTTTTCGGACCCCGCCACTAACTCATGGTTTGGTTGTTACTTGTTTCTTTGATATTTTCTAGAGGGTGGGTAAGGCAACAAGAAAGGCTCATTTTAAACGATACAAATAGAAAGTTTTGTAGGCCATAGAAAGTAAATTGCCTTGTCCCACCCTTATTTATAAGGCAACAAGAAAGGCTCATTGAGTCATCATCACTCAACGGTACATTCCAGCCATTTAGTTTATTAGAATTTAGTTCTATACTTCTATATAACTTTTCCAAAACAATAATAATATAAAATAAATAATAAAATAAAATTAAAAAAGAAGATATATAGAAAGACAGAAAGTCACTCCGGACCACTCCCATGGCGTCGCTAGATTCTCATGTGTTGATGAAGCTAGTTAGCCTCTTTTTATCTACTCTTTTTGTCACTATCGTAAACTCGGAATCACAGTGCCGGAACTTCGAGTCGATCATCAGTTTCGGTGATTCGATTGCCGACACAGGAAACTTGCTCCGTCTCTCAGATCGTTACGATCTTCCTATGAGCGCATTTCCACCGTACGGAGAAACTTTCTTCCATCACCCAACCGGTCGTTTCTCCGACGGCCGCCTCATTATTGACTTCATCGGTAATTCTCTTTCTTTATATATATGTAAATTGACTCTTTTGGCGCAGCTTTATTAGATTAAGTTTATAAAAGAGTACATTCTAATATTTTTTGGGTTCTGTTCACTAGTTCTTAGGGTTTTATTATGAAAAATCTTTCTCTGTTTTTCCTTTTCCTTGAACTGCAAGTTAATAGTGTAAAAACCTCAAGTGATGCTCCAATTTCTTTTTATAGCTGAACATTTGGGGCTTCCTTATGTACCTCCTTACTTCGGATCTATAGATGGAAACTTTGAGAAAGGAGTGAATTTTGCGGTAGCCTCAGCAACGGCATTGGAAAGTTCTTTTCTAGAAGAGAGAGGATACCATTGTCCTCACAATATTAGTTTAGGAATTCAGCTTAAGATCTTCAAGGAGAGTTTACCAAATCTATGTGGTTTACCATCAGGTAGTGAATATCAACTTTAGTGGAGTGATTATAATGTATTTGTTTTCAAGTGGTTTGTGCTCACTTGTATTTGTTTTTAGATTGTAGAGAAATGATTAGAAATGCTTTGATTCTCATGGGAGAGATTGGAGCGAATGATTATAATTTCCCACTCTTTGAACTCAGACCCTTAGACGAGGTCAAAGAGCTTGTTCCGTTGGTGATTAGTAATATTTCTTCAGCGATTACGGTAACCATTTTAATAAGATTCTTGATCTGCTAGTCACAGTAACGAGTAAAACAGAGTGATTAGTTTGTCAGAAACTATAATGTGTTTGTTGCTTTGGGACTGTGTTGAATCCAGGATTTGATTGGTATGGGGGGAAGAACATTTCTGGTGCCCGGCGGGTTCCCTCTCGGATGCTCAGTAGCATTTTTGACATTATACCAAACATCAAACATGGAAGAATATGATCCTTTAACAGGATGTTTGAAATGGCTGAACAAGTTTGGAGAATATCACAGCGAGCAGCTTAAGGAAGAGCTCAAGAGACTCAGGCAGCTCAACCCTCATGTCAACATCATATATGCTGACTACTACAATGCTTCGTTGCGCCTTGGCCAAGAAACAACCAAATACGGTTGGCCTTCTTGATTCCTTTACTGAATCTTCACAACCAAATTAATGATTCGGTATTAATTGAGTTTCTAAATCAATGATATTGTCAGGATTCATAAATAGACACTTGTCAGCTTGTTGCGGTGTAGGAGGACCGTACAACTTCAACTTCAGTAGAAGTTGTGGGAGTGTAGGAGTGGAATCTTGTAATGATCCTTCAAAGTATGTGGCCTGGGATGGCCTTCATATGACTCAGGCTGCACACAAATCGATGGCTGATGGATTACTCAACGGACCATATGCGATTCCTCCTTTCAATTGGTCATGCCTCAGCTCAAAGATTAAGAAGAAGGAAGTCATTAGAAATACAATATTCTTTGATGAATAGTTGACACAAGCTTGTCTTCAAATCTAAGAGACAAGCGAAATAATGAGAAAATCTTATATATTCTTTGATGAATTTTGTATTGTGTTGTGTTATACTTTGTGCTGTTGTCTGAGAGAATTTTTCAGGTGTTACTAGCTAAATCATGTGATAATTTTGGAGAGGTGTAGGATTAGAGAGATCGAAGCTATCCTACAAAAGATTTCTTTGGTCACTGATCTAGAAGAAATGGTCAACCTGCAATCAACCACTTCCAAGCAACTAATGATATTTTATAAGAAAAAAGTATCAATTAATTACATACCTAAGTTTCTAACAAATCGTTTACTTGATATTAATGTTTTAAATTTATTACCATTGTATGTTTTTCTTATTGATAACTTTTGTTTTTCTTTTGATTTTACATTTTGTTTCTTAGAAATGTGTTTTGTTTTGATTATATGTCGTTAAACTATCATTTGCTTAGGAAAATTAATTTGTTTTGGTCTCTAAAGTTAGCTAAAATATCAAAATCAAAATGGCTAATATGAAAGAGAAGTTATCACACTCATACTAAAGAGAAGTGAAGCAGCAGTTTAAACAGAGGAACATAGTGTTTTTTCCAAGAAAATAAGACAAAGCAGTGAATACAAAAAGAAAAAAAACAAACAAACACCAAAGGAAGGGGGTACTTAGTAATGGCTTCATGAACCTTTGAAATTGGAAAACGTGCGTCTGTTTGATTCTAAGATTTGAACCTGGCGTTCCGTCTTTAACTTCCTGCTTGGAAAACCTCTCAGTGTTTGATGGAGGCTTGAATTTGTGACCATCTCGTGAACTCTTTTGAATCCAAGACCGTAGAGCGGTGAATCATCTTTTTCTATATGCTTCTTGCAAAACTCCACTAGTTTCTCCTCAAACATAGGTTCATTTGTTGTGTTAACCCGCATGTGAGAAGAAGAAGACGCCGATGATGAGGCCGCAGCACCATTGGTAGAAGCGTAAGTCTGACTCTCCAGCCACATATGCGCCACCACTTGGCATAGTCCTTCTTCAACCTCAGGCTCAAGGTCCCTATACCCTGTTTCAAAGCAGAGAAATTGACAAAAAAAAATGATTGATTATCTCCAGATACCTCAAGGTTTCATGGTGACCATCATTGAGGCATCATGTGTTTTGATAATTTTTCCTAATACGAGAAGAGAGACGGTTTCCAAAAGGACTATGTACCGTTGATTCTAAGCTATGCGTGCATCATTTCATGGGCCAAGATTGATCCTGTTACTAACCTGTGTGTATAAGGATAGATTTGGTTGAGTACATGCACGCAACTAATATATGAAGGGGCATGGTAACGAAGTATGGTACCTAGGAAGTCCATACAAGATCATAACTGAAATGATCTTGGATTTACCGACGGTCCGTACAGTTTCTATTTCTTCAATTAACATATTGTTTGACTGCATCTTCGGCCTCCTTAAGACCTAGATAGACCAGAGTAATGTCATGAATCCAAGCAAGTTTATATCATCAAAGTGTTATGCTGTATATAAATATAATAACAAGACTCTCTTACACTCGTTATGATCACCTCTTCGGAAAAGCAACAACCCCTGGTTGACACCTCATGATGATGGCCCTGCATATATTGAGAAACACACGGTGAGACACTGAGACTTACTTAACCTGCAAGGACGAAAAGATTAAGGGTATATACGTACAATCTTATCTTCCTCCTCAGCTGTATTCAGCGCTTGTTTCTCAACCAAAACAAGAGGAAACTGTTTCTCAATCTCCATGTTTAAGCCTTTAAAGAATTCACGGATTTCATAATGCAGAGGTTGGCATTCATAAGTATCCATAATTGAAGACTCATTACATTCTAAACATATCCACCGACCATCACCAAGCATCACATAGTTCGTTTCTTTAGGCTGCACGTATTAGCAAGACACAAGAAAACTTTTATAGTATTCATAGTACGTGATATTTTCTTGTTATAAAAAGAAATTTACCTCTAATCTTTCACAGCTGCAACACTTGGGAGTACCATCAATATCATGACAAGCGCAATATTTTTCCAACCAGAAGGGATGCTCATTGAACTCTATACGTTGAGCAGTTGAAATAATCTGGGAGACAATACAAGAATGAAAATGTCATAACAGACCAATTCCTTAACTAATCTCTTCCTAAATACACTCTCATGTCGTAGAACAGAATGAGCATTTACAATATCTTTGCAGACATAGCAGTAATCCATGTAATAGGATTTGTGAAGCTTGCCTCTTGAGTTTGATACCTAAGGAGTTATCAAGAATTAATGTTTTTCATCAAAAAAAAAAAGCATGCCAAGGAGTAAACAGAGTTATCTTGTACATGGATTTCAACTTCGTCGATAGAAGAAATTGGTTCAAGTCTTCCATGTTCAGTCACAGAGTTGCAACCATGACATATGCTACAGGTTCAAGTTGCATTGTTCTTAATCAGATAACTTAACAAGAAAAAAAAACATTTCGAAGTTGGAGAATAAGCTTATTAATTAGTTACCACGGAGGAAAGTTGGTTGCAAATTCCTTCAATAGGTCTATATTCATAGTCACGCTTGCCACTGACTGCATCGATTGCAACTGATTTCGATGTTGAATGAGTTGTAATTCGATTTGACAAAACTTAAGAAATTCTTGATTGATTTCTTTGATTTCTCTTGTATATAAAGCTTTCTTGGAGATACTATACCACTTAACCCCTGAACACTTGCTTACCATCTTCTCAGCTCTTTCCAACGTCTTGATCAAAACAATTAGTTCACCGTTGCATCTTTGTTGCATTGAGTCAATTTCTTTGAATATCGGAACCAATCTCTCCATCGTGGACGCAAGATCTTGAGATAAGGGTTTGAAGTCTTTCACTTTCTTGGCCTCTTCGATTACCAATTTTAAAATCTCAGAAACTGGAGCTCCTAGAAAAGCACCACCAACCATAGAAGCCACATCTGATATCGACATGATGTGGCCTTTAATCTTCCTCCTGTATCTTCAAGATCTCACAAATTCTAAAGTAACGCAGAAGAAGATGAATTTAGCTAAAAATAGAAACGGAGAAACGCTTAAGAATTACTTACCCAAATTAACTGTTTGCTTGCTTTTGACGCACTCGTGAGTCATTTTGTGTTCTATTTCGTTGAAGTTGCGTCCTGCTTTCATCGTTTCAACAACTTATTGCATAAGTAAGTAATAAGAACAATCCACGTGGTTTCTTCGTCAAACACAGTCCATGAGATGGTAAGAGCATCTCCAATGGGAGAGAGCCTCCTATGGGTTCTCTCCATTGTTTAATATAAATTTTGTAAAATTTAAAGTTGAAAATATTTTTAAGAGTTCTTAAATTTTTCTTCCTCCAATGGTAGGGTTCTCTTAAGAATAAATCATTTAAATTTTTGAAAAACAAGAAGTGTCGTGTATTTGTAAAACAAGAAGAAGTGTTGTTTGTGTTTTTGTAAAACAAGAAAAATGTTGTGTCTTTGTAAAACAAGAAGTATTGTTTGTGTCTTTGTAAAACAAACCCAAAAACAGAGCAATCTCAGAAAGATGAAGCTGTTCTCTTCACCATGCAACTAACCAGCGCCTCCGTTCTTCAGATGGCTTTAAAAGCAAGTATTTTCTTACATCAATGACTCTGCAGAGTTTAAAAGAAATTTACACTAGTTCATAAACCGTTTGGCTTGCCACATAAGGAAGAATAAGTGTTGTGTTTTGACCACATCTTCTGTTAGTATCACCAAGCCAAAATAAGGATCTCAAGCACCGGTAACTACATTTATCATGTAAATAACACTAAAACTTGCTTCTTATTTTTTCAAACTAATTCATCCTGCAGAAAGATAACTATATATATAATGAACATATCCAATTCCAAACCAATCCTCCTAAAATCTAATCCTACACGACACAAGAACACCCTTCACCACTAAAAACCAAGACAGAGCTCGATTCTTACATGCTAAGTTCATGTAACACCACTAAATCTTGTATGCATATTATTCACTAAATCTTATATGCATAGAACTTGGTAAATCTTATATGCTAAGTTCATGTAACACCACTAAATCAATAAGTTCACTCTCTCACAATGCTAACTTCTTCCTCCACGCTGCCGCAACAACATTCAATTTCTCTTTCTATTTGATTCCTCTTTTATTGCCACTATTGGTGTTCAGCCAAGCTAATCTCAAGCTTACCTCTAACCTTGATGCTGCTCTGCTTCTTTTTCCCCGGATTTACTCAGCTAACAATCAATGCTATAACAAACAATCAAGCAAGATTTACCTTCATTGATGACAGAAGCCTCCTCCTTTTGATTAACGGCTTGATTCATACATGGAGCAAGAAATTGAAGCTTCCTTGATCGATTTCTCGCCGAATCGGATTAGCAAATCTCCGATTAGGTTTATATTCGTTCGACGATGTAAGTCTTATACCACGATAACACACGACAGCGTTGATTACCGGAAAACCACAAATCGCCGGTTGCGTCGAGAGAGAGAGAGAGAGTCGTGCGTTTAGCGGAAGAAAAAAAAATAAAAGTCAATTTGTTTTTTTGCTTTATTAAAATCAAACGTCCAATCATATGTCGACATGTGTCCGGCTCTCTCACAATCTCAAAACTCTCTTGAAAGAGCCGATTCTCTTGATTTTATTCAGTTTATATTTATTTTTAATCAACTAATTCAAGAGAACTCTGCAAATTTTGGAAGAGAACCCCTTATTGGAAATGCTCTAAGTTCTACGGTTCTACCTGATTAACATGTCACATCATCGCATGTTTCCTATTTCATTTCTTGTACTTAATTTTTTTATTTAATAATTATTCTTTTATATAATAATAAGGGATCATGTTTGTTTGTTTGTATAATCAAATTGTTTTTCCTATACAATATTGATAAAACCTCAAAAAGACAGATGATCATTTAAGTATATGTTGGCTATATTTTGAATAATTATAATTTTAACATTTTCAAAAATATTGGTTAAATTACAAACTTTATTTATAGATATATGACAAATTGACAACTTAACACAACATGTAGCGAAAAATTATGATTGTGTTATGAATAATAGATGGATGTCCATTACAGGGTACATCTTTTAGAAGTTTCTAGAATTATTTGTATTTGAAATTTTACTTTATCAAGTAAAACTTTTATTTTGTATTATTATATAAAGGATCTTTATTTATTGGAATAACTAGACCCTGACCCGCACGTACGTGCGGGATTTCATATTTTAAGATATGTGTTGTATAACATATATGTAGTCAATACGTTTGTTTTTATGTGGTATGTAACAAAACAATTTTTTTTTTCTCTTGGAGATCAGATAATAGAATAGATGCCGTAATATTAAATACTTAAATGTATTATCAAATTTTCTGTGTTTTAAATAAAATTTGGTACAAAACTTTGTTTTATGTTTGATTGGTTTTAAATTTTGAATAGAAAGATAAATAAGAATTTAGTAATTTTGTTTTGGTGAATAATTGGATAGTTTTGTTTGGTTTTGGTGAATTATTTGGAAAGTTTCAGAATTGGTGTGACATATTTGTAATATTGAATATTGTTTATGATTTTTTATAGAATATTATAGATTTTAAAAATGTAAAATAATTAATTTGGTAATGCAAAATTATTGTTTGATAGTTGATACATTGGTAATTAGGATATACGTTTGACCCAAATCAAAATATAGTGGCCCATGACTGAATCCAGATTTTTTTTATTTTGGGCCGAAATACATTGAAACCTAGATAATAATACTCTTTAGTCTTTACATCGATTCATCTCTTCGTTTCTTTTATTTTATTAAATATATTACTGATGTTTTTTTTTTCTTTTGGACAGCTCAATGTCGAGACAACATTGTCTTATCGGTGAGAGATTAACCAAACCCTAAAAAGCTCAAACGATTGTTCGATCTAAGAATTCGATCTAAAATACTCTATCAAGCTTTTTCGTTTCTGTTTATCAAATTTCCATCGCAGATTCGGAATTCTAGAAAGAGGTGAGGTTTTTATTGATTCAGATTTAGAGAACTATTTTTTTTGTAAATTTGTCGATTCGATTTTCAATCTTTGAAATTCTCTTTTGGAACAGAGACTTTGGGCGATGACTTTGAAGAACCCGAACTTGCATGAGTAAGTATTGCCAATTATATAATGAAATTTTGATTTCAATAATTTTTATAAACAAATCCCAAATTGATTTACTGTATTTTTGGAATTTAACGGAGTAAATCAATCTATCAACATAAATCTTTCAAAGCTATGAGTTAATAGATTTCAAAATTGGCTTGTTTAAAGATTTTAACAATAGATTTTGTTTCCTGAAACGTGTAAACATTTTAGTTGTTTCTAAATTGATTTCAGATAATAACATAGATGATGATGTTGCCAAAAGAAGACGATTTACAAAGAAAGTTTCTCATACGATTAATATCTAACAAAATATGTTTTCAAATACATGGTGCTGATGAGACAAAGTTCAATATATACATGGGAAGCATAATTTTCGAGTTTAATTCTTCTGGAGGAGGCAAAGTTTATGTCGTTTATCAGCCTTACCAAAATCTCGCAGCAACAATCAGGTTAGTGAGGTGTTAAGAATTCAACTTTTGTTTAGTCCACAATAATATTTAGCTATTGTTACTCTTTTTGACACCAATTCTGAAACTTTCCAAATAATTCAGCCCAATTCTGAAACTTTCCTTGTTTGGTCATTGTATGATTTCAGATTTTACTAAATTTTCCTTTTTGTTTGTTCAATATATACAGGATAAGCATCAGTTCCCAGTTTATTTATTATGGATGAGGCAGATTTGATGTTGCCTTTTTAGCAATTCAGAAATATGGAAGCTTTATTAAAGGTTAGTGAGATGATAAATCTAAGATCTCTCTTTACTCCATAGAATATGATGCTTATGTTATCGATTTTTGAATCAATAGAATTGTTATATAAAACATTTAGTTGTCATTGTATGTTGAAATTTTTATATTTTATGAGAGATTAAAAATACTTTAATTTCTAGTATTGTTTAGTAAGCCCTAAACGTAAAAACTGCTTTTGTATATGAATTAATTAACTTCAGTTCAAGAAATCTTAATAACAGAAAATTTAGATTCTACTACTGATTCTTTGAATTAGTAGAATTGAAATAGTTAACTTCATATTACTTAATATGATGTTTAAGTAACAGAAAACTTTTGGAAAACAAAGTTTAGTTGTTATAGGTAATAGATGTCTGCAAAGTAATGTAAAAAGAGAACATGAAAATAACAGAATAAGTTTGGAACAAATAATCTCTCGATGGAAAACTGATATCACTAACTCCATCACTTCCCAAATTACCATTTTCATAGCAGCTAGTACCTATTCACAGAATAAAATAGAAGAGATTATTATTGGAGCAGTTTATTATTGATGTCAGAAAAATCGGTGGATGCTAGCAGTGCTACCATTTTCTTAGAAGGAACTTTTGGAGAATAGCTAAAAGTTTTGAAAAGGTGAGTTTAATTGAATTCTTTAGCCTATATTTATAGTAATCCAAAGTCGCCTAGCATTTTCCTAGGGTTTAGAGAATTACTGCCAAAGAGGATAAATTCTAATAAGAATATTTAAGGTATATGCTTGATTTGTGGCGATTTTTTGTATAGCTATTATGATTTTTTGGGTAGAATTTTCAACTGAATATGAATTTGAAGAGATTTTGTTATTTTAAATAAAAACTAATAAATGTACTCGAATATCAATGAATTAGTTTTCTTCAATCTTTAGGTAATATTTGGGATTGATTTTGTATAGAATTATCCGTGAACTGATTTTTTAAAATTCGAATTTATAGTTTTAGTTGTTATGGAATGATTTTGAAGCAATTGAATCTAATTTTTTGAAACTTTAATTGCTAAAATATTCTCGATTAAGAATAGATAAGGAATATGCTATATTTGGTACTATATGAATATATAGATTTACTTATTTTTTGGTAAAATTCATAAATGAATATTTCAATAAACGGATTTTGTTATTTGTGGTAAAAACTAATAAATGAAATTGAATATAAGGAAATAAATTTTCTTTTAATCATCCGAATTGAAGAGGATTGGGTTGTTATAGAAATATAAGAGTAGTGATATTATTCTAATCCGGATAAAAAGATTTGCTTGTTATGGTAATATATCTAAATGTATTGAATCCAATTATTATTTTCTTTATTTACTGTTGATACGAATCATAAACGTCCGAGCTTCATATTGGGCCTATTGATCTTAAGCCCAATAGGATCATTACGAATACAAATTGAGACTGCTGGATCCGCGTGTTTTACCAAACATAGACCCGAGATCCGCGATGTTCTGAATTTAGATCCGATAAAAAGATCCAAGATCCGCGTCCCAGTACCAGCCTATTGTCCATTTTACCCCTTCCCGAAATCCTTTATGTAGTCGTGGAATCAAAAAATTGTAATGGCATCATTTGTAATTCTTTACCCTTTATGAGGTTATTTATTATCCAATGCTTCCCAATTAATAGTATAGATACACTAAATCTTCTATCTCTTTTTACTATCCACAATACGTTATCATCACAAAATTCTAGCCATCTAAGCTAAAAACCAATGAATTGTGGAGATTTATGTTTGACAGACAATGTAACTACTCGCACTATTTTAAAAAATAAGAGATATTTCTCTTCATTGACAATGAATAAAGAAAATATATGTACCGTAGCAGATAGTGCAAAGATAATTGAAGACTTTGAAAGAGCAAATATATCATTGCCTATGAGAACACAATTAAAAGTTGTTGATGCATTATACTTTCCTAGTCTCAAAGAAACTTATTAAGCTTTAAGGACATCTTCATTAATGGATAACATATTGAGACTATATAAGCAAAGGTAGTAAGTGTCAAGTAATACAAAGCTCTAAACATATTGTGGAAACTGCATGTATTTTCTACTCTACTATACTATACTACAATTACTATAATTGAAGCAAATGCTACAGTAAACCAGAAGTCCACGGAAAACATCAAAGTTTGGCATGACTGATTAGGTAATCCTGGTACAATAATGTTGCGAAAGAGAATCACGAATTTATGTGCACATTCACTAAAGAACTAGAAGATTCTTCCTAATGAGTTCTCATGTGCTGCTTGTTCACAAGACTAGTTGATTATACGGTCTTCACCAACGAAGATATATTTAGAATCGATCAATTTTATTGAACGCATAATTCGTGGGCCGATTTACCCATCATGTGGAACCTTTAGTTACTTTATGATTTTAATTGACGCATCTAGTAAATATTCGAATGTATCCTGGTTATCAACACAAAACATGGCGTTTGCAAGATTACTTGCGGAATTAGACTATGAGCACATTTTCAGATTTTCCTTTAAAGACAAGTTGTCTTGATAATGCTAGTGAATTCACATCTCAAGCTTCTAATGACTATTTCATGTCCATTGGAATAAGTGTTGAACATCCTTTAGCACATGTTCACACACAAAATGACTTAGTAGAATCACTAATCATAAGTCTTCAGTTGATTGCTAGACCATTACTAATAAAATAATAACTCCCAATATTTGCTTGGGGACATGTGATATTATATGCAGCAATATTGATTCGCATCATGCCAACGAGTAATCATAAGTTCTCTACATCACAATTGGTTCTGGGTCAGAAACCAAATATTTCTCATCTCAAATTTTTGGATGTGATGTATATGTTCTAAATTGCTCCACCACGGCGAACTGAGATGGAATCTCATAGGGGGTTGGGAGTATATGTTGGATATAATCCCTATCAATAATTAAGTATCTTGAGCCATCCATAAGAGATTTATTCAAAGAAAAGGTAATCAATTCTATTAAACAAGATGGTGTTGAACGTCTGTCTTGTATACTTTACAAGAAGCTCATGTTCAACTTGCCATTTGAGTTTGGAGGCAAGAGGGACACCTACATGTAGAAAAGTATAAGCGGAAGAGAAAATAGATTCGAGAGAATAAACCACAGAAATAATATGTATATTCACTTAGATCTAAAATGCACAAGAAAATACAAATATATTCACCAGACTTGCACTTCACAGACTTGGACAGACTTCACCAGATTACATTTTAACACTATATAATGATCGGGATAAGTCCACAAAGCGCAGAAGACATGACAGTAGAGATCAATGATAAAGAAGGAATAAAGCTTCCTCAAGAGGTTCCATTCGTCGTTCATTTCTTGAGTACACACCATTTAGCAATTCACCACTCTTATTGGCCTTGCTTGAGGTTGGCAGGTGAATATGGAAAAGCTTTCAATTTCCCAATGGAGTATCTCAAGATATGTGAAGACCTTCTCGAAAGAGCTGATGAAGGGTGAAATCTTATTCTTTAACCCTCTATATCTTTACTCCGTAATTTACTCTGTTTTTTTTTTGTTTTTTAAAAACTTCCTCTTTACTAATGATTGTATTCTCAGAATCAAGCAACGGATTTAGGAATGATCTCAGATCCTCTTTTGTCCCATCATTCGTGAATCAAAAAAATGAGTCGAAGACCAAGATGGCCAATGGCATGGCCTTCGATGAACATGATCAAGTCATGTTTATCGGAGGCTATGTCAACCATTTGGCCAATCGTTCCATATAGGATGTAGTTGGTATTGTGGATTGGCCAAAAACGAAGTTGTTCGCTGGCAGTGGTAAGAGCACAAACTGAAGGCGAAGAAAGGATTCAACGCTTTTGCCAACCTTGCTCATAACAATAATAATATCATTGAAAAAACTTTTAAAATACTATATAACTAAATGATGTGACTAGTATTCCTCAAGTTTTCCTTAAGTTTTTCTCAAGTTTTCTTCAATTTTTCCTCAAATTTTCATTTGGTAAATGATATAACAAAACAATTCCACAACTTTTCTTCAACAATTCCTCAAGGTAAGTGTCACCATTTAGACCCTCGTTTTTTTAATACTTCATTTGGCTATTAACTAGTGAAACGTTTAAAGTCTTGTGATTTTTGACGTTGCATGCACAAAACTATCTAAAAATAACTTGATACAGTAAATTAACAAGAGGCGTGATCTCTTCCAATATTTCTCTATTTGTGATATACAACTTTAATATGAGTTTCCTCGTAACCAAATTACAAAAAGAAAACTTTATATACAAAAAAATCTTAACTGAATGCTTTATCAGATGGAAGAAATATAACTTTTGAGTAAGTTTCAAAATAAATGGGCACGGGACCTTCCATTCCCTGTCATAGTAGTAGTAAGTTCATTTTACAATTTTAATTAAATTCTATTTGATATGTCTACATCCAAAATAATTCGAAACTATCAGAAGTCCGGAAGCTACTTCATGAATAGTGAATTAGGGAAGATTATTCTTGAACCATTTAATATTGAATGTGTTTGTAGGTTCATATTTGGGCTCACGAATTTGGTAAGATAAAATTATTAAGTCATATTTTAAATACTTTTTGTAGGCCTTTTTATTTTCATAACTTTTTTGTCAAAAGCATATAGTTTTCGATATTTTTTAGTGTTTTCATGTTTCTGTACCTGTTTAAATAAAACAACGAGTTTAGGAGCGGATATGGAGCAAAATGCATAAAGTGGAGAAAATATTGAAGATCAAGACCGACCGGTTAATCAATTGTACCACTTTGTACATAAGTCTCCCAAAACCGATTGGTTTGGTTTTGTAAAATTTATTTTTTCTTAGTTTTAGGGCTTCGTCTATTTGACTATAAATACTAACACTTTGTAACCACAAAGACATGCCTTTTTGAAACTTTTTCGTTTCTAAGGGTTATTTTTTCTTTTCATTATTTTGTTTAGAAGATTGTTAAAATCCTTTGATAATCTCCATTCAAACTCTTAATCTCTTCTTCTACAATGATCACATGTACTTTGGTCATGTGTGAGTAGTCAAATCATTGATTTTAGAGATTTCAAAGGGATGTTTGTTAAAATTTGCTTAAATTATTTTATATATGGATTGTTCTTCTAGTTCTATATCTTTGATTATTCTTAATGCATTAGTTGAATTAGGCCAGTTTAACTATTGTATATAATCGAATTCATCAAGCCACCAAAAATGGTGTATTGAATCGATGAATCTATTATTAGATAGACAAAGCTTCTTTAATCGATGTTATTGTGTTTTCTGACTTTATTGAATTAATTAAAATCTTAAAGTTTGTTATAATTTCCCTAAAGTAAACGATAGTTTAGTTCTTAAGAAACATCTTTCATGGTATAATGTGTGAGAATAAGATAATTAAACCTAAATAATTCAAATTCAAGAACAAATCTTAATGCTTCCATAAATAAATTTACTTGTGTTTATATGAACTCACTGGTAATTTCTCTAGATTTTATATTCGTTGTATATAATTTATTTACTATTTAGTTTTTTATTTTCTTTTATCTCTAAAATAAAATACTACTATACTGTATTTGTAATTTTACCTTGCAAATGATCACTGGAGAAGTCTTTACTTTCATATACCGAGGAATATGTTGAGTTGGGGATGGAGAAAGAGCAAATTAGTGTTCGAGCTTGGCTTATGGTCTGCAGATATAATGTGCCTGAAGTTTTAAAATTTTACACGAGTTTCTGTAACTACTATATAGTTCTAGCCCAATCTAATTTTCTACAGTCTATTGTGTGTTGTTTTTATGGATTCAATCCCTAAATACTAATGTGTTTGTACTGTGCACTTGCTGTCTTTATTAAGGGTTAAAACTTGACATGTACAAATACATATACTTAAATCCTAATTCGTGTAACCCTAAATGAATTTAACCCTTATTTCATATATAGTGCATATTAAGAAGAAAAAGAAGAAGCATTCTTGTAGTTGTTTGCTCTTTTAAGTTTCAGTACAAAACGTAGATTCGACTATTTATATATATATATATATATATATCTTCTCAACCTCTCATTTTCTTCTCAACCTCTTGTTTTCTCTGCTGAAGATTCTATATAGCTTTTGTTTGACTCTGGATTTGGGGAAGAATCATGGGTTACTTTTTCTACAAGAGAGATCCAACAGTTCTTGAAACCTAGTCTTTTTACGCCTTTTCTTCTATCTATTGACGGTTCGCTGATCCAATATCTTTAAAATGCTCTAAGGAGAAGTTTCTTTCAGAAAATACCTATAGGAAGTTGTGATTAGAGATGTAAAAGATGATAGAGACAAGGTGATGAACTCGATCAAGTGAGATGGATACGATAGACACTTGCGGCTTGCATACAAGCAAAGTCGTGCCTAGAGTAATGAAGGCTGAAGGCGAGTTTATTAATAATGTTTTGTATCGTTTAAAATAAATTATTCAATCGCAAAAAAGAAACCTATAATACAACATGAAAAATTTAAATATTGAAAATCAACTAAAAATTTGTTATTGTCTCTATGCATATTTCACTAAAGTTAAATCTAAAATAGTAGATTTACGGTGATTGTGAACATGATTTAGCAATTATACAACATTCAAATAGATTAGGTGAATAAAAGAAGTGAGCATAATTATAAATTGAAGTTTAACTTGTGAATAGTTTGTACAAAAAAACTTCTATAAATTAATACTCGATAAACTAATAATCACTATAAATTAAAAAAAAAATCGGTCTCGAGTCGGATTAGTGTAATATTTAACATAATTTGATAAAATAATAAAATAATAATTTGTTGAAAATCCTATGAAAGTATATGGTCCAATCAGTATCATAAATTAATAATTGTATAAAATTATCAATATATATATATATATTTATTTATTTATAATATATATGTAAGAAAATTTTGTAAAATATGATTTAAGTATTGTTTGTTTTTCTTAAATATGCATTAATCTCTGGTAGAGTTCTTCTTGTATTGTTTTCTAGGGATAATAATTATTTTTTACTTGTATTTGGTTTTAAAAAGATATGGATTTCTATAAAAAAAAAAAGATTTTTCAGATTGATTTTTTTAAAAGATTACAAAATTAGCCAAAACTGTATATAATTTAATAATTATTTAAATATCTATAAATTAATAGAATTTTACTGTCCCACACTATTAATTTATAGAAATTTTACTTTATTTTGAGAAAAAGTCGAATTGTACTTGATTATATATAAAAAATCATGTTTCCATATATAAGTCTAAGAAGAAATCGAGCCTTCGGTTTCATTCATCGAGCATTTCTTAAGTACACACCAAATCGAAATACATCAGCTGTATCATTATTGACGACCATTCTTTGGAGCTTTAGAGGAAGACGGAGAGCTTTTGAACATCATGGTATCAAGTATGTGAAAATCATAAAAGAATAAGTCAGGAGGAGAGAAATAGTACCAAGTATGATAAAATGGCTGATTTATCATGGTATAGTACGAGAATTAGTGTAGAAGGTTCTTGAGTATTAGATTGATTGATGAGACCCAACAATAGGGGCTCTTGGATATAGTTGTAGAATTTGGATTGGAATTTGGGATGTTGTGAATGCTTACTTAGAATTACATGGTAGTTAGAATTTGATGTGATCTGCTAAGCATATGAATTTGGTTTATATAATCAAGGTATGAATTTGGTTTATATAATCAAGGTATGAACAAGGAGTTTTGAAAGATGATGATGGGCAAGCCTACAATGAGGCAGGACATAGACTTGATGACCACGGGATTATCATACCAGAAGATCAGGTTGTCGATGATCCAAACGGGCAACTTGCTGCTCAACTGAACGCAGCCCTTTGAAACGTCATCCATGTCGATCGATACAGCATTGATGTCGATCATCGACACCAACTATCACCAGACGTGCATATCAGAGTTGGCCAGCAAGGCCACATTCAACCTCCTGCAGCTGTTGCAGCGCATCCTCAGATGACTCCCGGAGATTATAACATTACCATCTCAAACATTAAAAAAAAAACAGTAATTTGCAATAACTACTCATTTAATACTTATATTTTCAATTACTCTGATTTATTACATATACATTACTAAAATAGTTTTATTATCTCATATAGTCATGTGAGATTTATATTATTAGATATTAAAAACACCAAAACCATAGACCCTCAACTGAACCTAATCTGGCGAAAACATTGAAATCTACGGAAAAAAAAAACCCAAGTCAACTAAGGTAGCTGAGGAACGAGATGAACTCAAGCAAACACAACGGAGGATTTAAACATCTTAGACGATCATGATCCAAAAAATACCTTCCCAACTCATCTTTCTCCTCGCACACTATTTGTCTTGTGGTCTTGAACTCAATGCACAAATAAAAATAAGCAGAATTCACTACATCAAAAGTTTCTAACCTTTTTTCTCTTTTTGGTTAAATGACTCTTGTAAAATGGCAATGCTTTTTATAGCGTAATATGTCAAAGATAGAATTCAACCTCAAAACATAATCGATCAGTTGCTCAAAAACATGGACAAAAGCCCTTAAAATACAAATTCTTCTATCTCATCGTTTCGCCAATCCTTGTCATAAGGATGCCAGCGAGACTTATCCAAAGATGTTAATGTAAGCCTCTCCCACCAACCTTTGCAGAAGCTGCAATCGTTTGAACATTTTATAAATTTGTCAAGCTTCTGAGTAGCTGATTGTACAAGATCGTCACTAGGTACTGGGCCGATAGCAGGTACATTTTGACGAAGCAGAGCAACGTCATGGAATACACAGTGTGTCAGATTAAGGATAACGTGGTTTTGGAGGCCGGTGATTAGCGATAAAACTCCTCTAACGCAGAGGAAAGAGCAACGCAAACTCAACCTCTTGAGCTTCTGGAAGCACCGCACAATTTGCTCAGCATTGTATTCATGCAAATAACCCAAATATTTCAAGTTGGTGAGGTTAATACAGTTCTCTCCCACGGCTTGAAACTCGAATCCCCCATTGAGATTGTGATCATGAGCAATGATCAGTGTTTTAAGATTCTTCCATCGACTGAACGCAAACCGAAATGACTTCTTGTTGTGATAGCACCAACGCGGTAAAACAAGTTTCTCGATGTTTGGCATCCTAGGAAAACAAAAACATAAACAAAAAGAGTTATGAGATATATTGGAGATAACTTGGGAAGCAAGATGTGTGCCTGTTTTTATGAGATTTGCCTTTGAGCAGCGAACATGAGATCCTTCTCTTTTATATAAGAATGAGAGTTGAAGAACAAATTCTTCGGGGCGGTGCCGCTCAACTTTGTGATCTCAATCAATACTTCCCTGAGACTCCTACCTTTCTCCACTTCACCATGTAGACATTGATAAAAGTTAACCAAAACATTCCTAAAGCTTAGGCCTCTTTCTATTTCATTGTCGTCTACCCGGTGATTGTAGAAGACGACTGGTCGTTCTTTATCCCTGGACTCTGGGCTGTAAGATACGACAACTTGTTGGAGCTTGGCGAGGTCGACGGTTTGCCACAGAGATTTGTCGTGAGAGGCAACGAACCAAGAGATGCAGACGCGTGAAGCTCCCATGATAAGGTCCATTGCGTCGAGCTTATTGAAGATAACTGAAAGTATGTTTCTGTCGAGAGTTTCCCATTTTGGAGTTTCTCCTGACTTCTCCATCACGATACAACTACATATATACGAAAGAGAAAAAAATTAGAAAAGATGGTTGAAAACATTTTATACGTAGATTCTTGAATTCACATGAAAGCTAAAACAAGAGGAAGAGAAGATTTGACTATCAAACAGAGAAGACTAAATGAATTTGATTTTATATCAAATTAAATCTCACTTCCAATAAAATAATAAATAATGATTTTGTATGAAAACTCTTACATGCATTCAAGCTTTTATTGGAGGAAAGTTATTCCAGCAATTTACAAGAGATTGATGTTTTCTTTTGAGCAAGCTTCCAAGCAAACAAAGACAAATAAATGACAAGGGTTACTTACTTATGTAGATTCCTTCGACAGCAAGTTTCTTCGCTTTTAAGAGTTGTGGATTCTTACAGGGATCTTACTTTAGTTTCACAGATTTTATAGACATTCCAAGTCAACAAGACAAATTTTATATAATAAAGTGAAGTTTTTTTTACATGATGAGCTCTGAAAAGTTGTTATTTGGTGTTCTATATTTTCGACATGTGTTATTTCATCCTTTAATTTTAGTATAATAGATACAATATACATTTTTTAATTGTGTTCTTCACATAATTTAACACAAAAAGTAAATTGATGATAAGATAAATGTATACATTATAAGATGTTCACTTTTTTTATTATTTTTTTCTACATATAGCATATTGTCTAATAATAATGTTTGATTATTACATTATTTCACAATGCCATTTTAACTAAAATAAATTGAATAAATCTTTTCCTATTGATATATAGGAATAGTTTGTAAATATTTAAAACAATTACTAATTCCATACAACTACATTTAATAGTTTTTGACAAAGAGAAAATTTTATAGCTTTTTTGTTGAAAGAGAGAATTGAATATTGCATTGAAAATAGTCCCATAGTAATCTCATAGTAATCCATAGATCCGCCGAAACAATAATATCAACATAGAAAGAAGAAAAAAAAAATATTTGTATGCATAATTATTGTTTTTCACTTTCTTTGAACCAGATTCAAATTCATATGAAGTTATGAGTTATCCCACTATGTTTATAGAGTTTGAAAGTAAGACAATAATAACACAAAAGAAAATAAACATTTAACTCTATAAAAATAGATCATAGCACACTTATTCTTCTTCCTCTTAGCTCGAAAAGTCTGGAACCGAAAGTAAGCTCGGGACATAGTAGCAACCAGAACCACCAATTGAAGTTTGGGTAAAAAGCTGTATAAACGAGTGAAACGTCGTGGGTTCGAGACTTGATTTTACAAAATAATTGAAAACTTTTAACCTCAACAAGTAAAACGATGTTGTTGTAAAGCAAGTCATCAAACACTTGTCAGCTAACTCAACAATCGTAACGGTTAACTAACACCTATTAATTACGATTCCGAATTAGGCATTAAATGTAAAGTTTAGGTATAAAATTCATTTTTTTTTTAGGTTTAGGTTAAAATTAGCCTTACATATTTGCCTAGGTCGAAAAAACACTTTTTACGAATTGTACGAGTATAAAAATACATTTTTCCTTTAAATGAACCTACCAAGTACCAACGACCTCTTTTTGGGGTTCTAAGTTCCTATAAATAAAATGAAGGTTCATTGACTACTTTAATATAAAGAAAGGGACTGAATGATAATTATCGAAATTTTCACTATTTTATTTGAAAACCCTCAAGTTTCTTCTATCTAAAGCCAAATTGGGTTAAGTCATTGCTCTCACTAGATGTTTAGTACTCTGCATCATCATCTTCCTCGTCCGAATCTTCTTCCCAGGTGGGTTTCTTCGTTTCTGTATCAATCAATATAAAGTCTCATTTTTGTTATTTCGTATTTAGTAATGCAACTAAATTGATCGTGTATATGTTCATTGTCATTGGGAAATTTTGTTGTGGAGAGAAATTTCTCATCTTTATATTGGAACCAATCCTCTCGAATCTGGAATTTTTCTGGGCTGTTATTGGAATTCTATGGTTAATTGGCAATGATGATTAAAGCAGCTTCTTAATTTTGACCTAAATATTGATGTTCAAGGATTGTTTTCTTTTTCCTTTATCTGACCCTTTAATTCAACAGTTCTCGAGTTTGCAGGAAAATTATTTCAAAAAGAATGAGTACGAATCCTGCAATTGAACCAAAAGTTCGAAAATTCGAATCTGTTGAAGGAGCTGATATTGGTTCAAGAAGTAAATCTGATGGTTTGTTTGCTAATTCCTCTTTACTTATCAAAGCTTGTGGCTTTATAAATTTTCTAGGTTTAAGTAGAATGGTAATGAGGATTTTGTGGTAATGAGAATTTTGTGTTTCCAGGTATCAAATTCCGTCTCGTTTCGTATAACATATTAGCTCAGGTAATAAATAATCAAGCTTTTTAATCTCTCAGATGCTTTATGATATGTTGTAAGCTTATTTGACGGATTTGGTAGTTTTAAACGATCTTACATCACACTGCGTCGTTGGATTGTGTTTTCTGAGCTTGATTTAGAGATAAAGACAGTTCTTTTAGCTCTTTTCTTTTTTAAGTTTCTGATGTATTTGAGCTTTATCTTTCTTGTAGGTTTATGTGAAGAGTGCACTTCTCCCACACTCTCCACCTGCCTGTCTCAAGTAATTCTTCTCTACATTTCTCAGTTTCGAGATCAAATTTTCTTATACTAGTCAAGAGTTCTTTGTGTGAGTTGTGTAATCAATGGCCTGAAGTATAAAAACTTTAGTCAAGATTTGCTTCACAAAACAACAATGGATTCTATGAATGTGCAGAAACTTAGCTATAAGCAGGCATTATTGTGTTTGGATTTAGCGATATAGTAACTTTGTTAAAAGCTTAGGGAATGGTGCTTCTTAAAGGGTTATGATATTTGCAGTAAATGTGACTTGGTCTTCCTTTTCTTGTGCTGCAGATGGAAAGCTCGTTCACATGCAATTCTCAGCGTTCTCAAAAATCTCAAGGCTGATTTCTTTTGTCTGCAGGTATTTTATTCTTGTGAAAATTTGTTCTTTTGTGTTTGGTTAGTATTGAGAAACCCTTTTTCATATGAGACACAGAATTCATTCTTCTCTTTTGTTTAATCAATTAGACAATCTCAGACCTATAAAAATATTAGTGTTTTTTGTTCATAGTGCCTTTGAATTGTGTTTAACAAAATGGTGTCTCCACTTGTTAGTTATATTGTTGCAATGTTCGCAGGAAGTAGATGAGTACGATAGCTTTTACAGAAATAACATGGAGTCTCTGGGCTATTCTGGGATTTATATTCAGAGAACCGGACAGAGGAAGCGTGATGGTTGTGCAATCTTCTACAAGCCAAGCTGGTATGATAAAAACATCAAGCGTGACAAGACTTTAACTTAATGCAGAAACATCAATCTGATTGAAACAACACTCTTCTTTTGATTTAGTGCAGAGTTGGTCACAAAGGAACGGATCGAATATAATGATCTTGTGGACTCAATAAAGGCAGATAGTGTTTCCTGCAGCGAACAGAAGATTGAGACATCCAACGAAGGAAAAGGTGATGAGAAAGCGAAAGGTAAATTTGTCCTTTTGGAGGAAAAGAAAGCAAATCCTTTGTGCTGTTTCTTCATATCTCAACATCATTACCAACTTCTATCTATTGTTCTCTTCACATGTTTCCACAAATCTGCCCCAAACAAAAGATTCTCGAAAAGACAGTCGTGACCTTAATGATCCACTAGTGAGACTAAAACGCGATTGCGTTGGAATAATGGCTGCTTTCAGGATTAACAATCCGTTTCATCACATTGTTATCGTGGCAAACACACATCTTTACTGGTAAAAATACTTGCCACCCATTAAAGATGATCATTTTCCACACATTTCAACTTTCATCTCATGTTTACTTCTTTCTAGGGACCCGGAATTGGCTGATGTCAAGCTTGCTCAAGCCAAGTATCTACTATCACGACTAGCTCAGTTCAAAACGCTAATATCAGATGAATTTGAGTGTACACCTTCATTGCTACTAGCTGGCGACTTCAATTCAATTCCTGGGGATATGGTTTGATTCAATTGCTTAGCTTGAGTTTCCACAATTGTTCAATCTATTTACAAAGTCATAAAATTGAGTTTGCTGTGGTAAAAAACTGATACTTGTCGTCGTTTTCCAGGTTTATAATTACCTAGTATCGGGTAATGCTAAACCCGCAGAGACCACAGAAGAAGAAGAAGCTCCAGTTCCGCTGTCTAGTGTCTATGAAGTCACAAGAGGAGAGCCTAAGTTCACAAATTGCACTCCTGGCTTCACAAACACACTTGACTACATCTTCATCTCTCCTTCAGACTTCATCAAACCTGTGAGTATCCTCCAACTACCTGAGCCGGATTCTCCAGATGTTGTAGGTTTCTTACCGAATCATCATCACCCGAGTGATCATTTACCGATAGGAGCTGAGTTTGAGATTCGTCGGGAATAGAAAGTTTTGTTCTTTAGAAAGTTTTGTTGCATAACTCCATTGTTTCAGCATTTGAATATGATTCTTGTAGCAAATCATGAAGCAGTGAATCATACACACACAACACAAAGTATTAAAGGACTTGGGATCATTTTAGTCTCAATAAACTCGAAATTACTGAGAATATTTGAATTTCCAATTGAAGAAATTTTATCAATCTCCGTTGTTCAATGTGTCTTATTTATTGCACTCATATAATAACATAAGAACTTGTTCAATGGGTCAACTAGACAAAACAACAGAAGATTTTGTGAAATGACATAGTAACATGATGATCTCGGCTCAAATTTGTTGAACAAAGTTGCAACAAAATTAGTCAAGCATTGATCTGTATTATCTATCAACCACTAAAGTTGTACTATCGCACCAACTTATTATGATAAATGATAATTGTGAGTACGAACGAATATTCTTTTACAGTCTCAACTTTCACCGATAATTTGAACCATTGCTTATGAATAAAGTCGTACTCTTTGTTTCTTCAAACTTTTATCCAAAATGACAGTGATGTAATGTTATGTTCCAAAAACATAAGATTTTTTCAAAACGAATAATGATCGTTCCTTTGAATATTAAAAACATTAAAGCAAAAGTCACAAAATAGTAATACATACAAACACTTGATTTTTCTTTCTTATTTTTTATTCTTAATTATCTTTTTCTTACAAATAAAAAGACCAAAATTGGTATAATTCAAATAAAACTATGAAAAAACTTGCAATTAATAATTTGGTATATTTTGATATTGCTTGAAATATCAATTTTGAAATTGATAATTGTTAGGATATGTATAGTTAAAAAGGATAATTAATTTTTGAGTTTAAGAAGGTTTTTTTTGGTCTCCTATGAAACAAATCTATAGAGTTTGAAAAAAGATGAATTTTGATCCCTATCAATAATCCACCTCCAATTCAACACCAAATAATCCACCTCATATTCAACACTCATTTCAACACCCTCATGGCACCTATTCAACTGTTGTATATGGTCTTATAAATAAGTATCACTTAGCATAAGCTTCTCTTGAGAACTCTTTTTACCTACTGGTAAACTGAAAATGAAAATCTTTGATGTGAGTTTCACCGGAGAGTTCATAGTCAAAGCTTCCGGCGACCAACTGGAGAAAGTTAGTAGCCTTACTCTCTCAAATCTTGACCTTCTTTCCGGCCGTTTTCCGGTGACCTACTTTTACTTCTACCCCAAGCAACCACAATTATCCTTTGAGTCAATCGTCAAATCCCTCAAAAGCTCACTCTCTGAAACTCTTACCTACTTCTATCCTTTCGCGGGTCAGATTGTTACCAACGAAACTTCTCAAGAGGAGCCTATGATCATCTGTAACAACAATGGAGCTTTGTTCGCTGAAGCTCGAGCTCATATCGATCTAAAACGTTTGGACTTTTACAATCTCGATGCGTTTCTCCAATCAAAGCTGGTTCGGGTTAACCCGGATTTCGCTTTACAGATTCAAGTGACAGAGTTTGAATGCGGAGGCCTCGCTATAGCATTCACGTTTGATCATGCTTTAGGAGACGCGAGCTCCTTCGGGAAATTCCTCACTTTGTGGTCGGAGATATCGAGAAATCAGCCGGTTTCTTGTGTACCAGATCACCAAAGAAATCTCCTCCGGGCACGGTCTCCTCCCCGTTACGACCCTCACTTGGACAAAACGTTCATAAAATGCAGCGAGGAAGACATTAAGAACATACCGATGACAAAAACGCTCATCAAGCGTCTCTACCACATCGATGCTTCGAGCATAGACGCGTTGCAAGTTCTAGCTACTGTAAACGGAGAGAGCAGAACAAAGATTGAAGCTTTCTCCGCTTATGTGTGGAAGAAAATGGTGGAATCTATAGAGAGCGGTCATAAAACCTGCAAGATGGGATGGCTTGTCGACGGTAGAGGAAGACTCGAGACCATTACCTCGAGCTACATAGGAAACGTCTTGTCTGTAGCTGTAGGTGAAGCCAGTATCGAGAATCTAAAGCAAAACCATGTATCAGAGATAGCAAACATAGTGCATAAATCGATAACAGAAGTGACAAACGATACTCATTTCACAGATTTGATAGATTGGATCGAGAGTCACCGACCTGGACTGATGTTGGCTCGGGTGGTTCTTGGACAAGAAGGACCAGCTTTGGTCTTGTCTTCAGGACGACGCTTCCCTGTGGCTGAATTAGATTTTGGATTTGGTGCTCCTTTCCTAGGAACTGTGTGTTCAACGGTTGAGAAAATAGGAGTTGGTTACCTGAACCAGCGACCTAGCGCCTGCAATGATGGCTCGTGGTCGGTTTCTGCTATCGTGTGGCCTGAACTCGCTGCAGCTTTAGAGTCTGACTCGGTGTTTCAGCCAATGTCTGCTAAACATCTTCAACTCCAGACCTGAAAAAAAGCTCAGCTAACGACGAAAAAATAAGCCCAAAGGAAGAAGCTTTCATCGTTTTGCTTTATTCTTTGTAAAATTATGGTTACAATGGATTGTGGATACAATGTGGCAAAACTAAGTAGGAGTTTTTCCTTTTCAAATTTTCTGCACTATATGTTACTTCTGCACAGGAAACAAAAACAAAATCAGGGAGCTTTCGCTGGATTTCAGATATAAACCTATGGTCAAAGTCTTAAGGCTTCTTCAAATATTTCTTGGCTTCTGCGGAGAAGCTTCTAGCGATTTTTTTGTCGGAGAATGTTAAAGGAAGCTCTTCATCATCATAATCAGTCTCTCTTCTGTCTATCCAGCTATGAGGTCTACTTGAGTCTTTTGGACTATCATCTCCTTCGGTGGATTCCGTGGGTGAGTTTGGTCCGTCTGGTAACTCGCGATACAAGTGTTTAATTATGAAAAGAGCAGTATCGTTATCTCTCCAATAGTTCCTGCGCGATATATAACAGTCTTGAGTTCTTGGCTCTAAAAGTTAAATGTAATATGTAAGCAATGAAAAGTTTCACTTACGTATGAGCTCCTATGGCTTGTAGATACGGATGCTCAAAGGTTTTCTCCTGCATCACCCAAATATTTCAGCAATTATTATATGCAAACTAGCGAGCTTTAGCCAAATCCAGTCCATGTTGATTCTTTTATTCACTCATATTGCAGTTTCCAAGAACCACAGCATCCGCACACGAAAAGGTGAACGCAACAGAATCATAAAATTTATAACTTAGGTGGAAATGCATCAAAACTTCACCTGGAGCATGTGATCTATTCGACCGTCTCGAGTTCCAGTTAATCTCTCCATCATTAAGGAACCGTAGGACCTTCCATCCTTTTCGTCATCAGTTTCTTCCATCTCTGTTCCATCACACAAGCAAGTAAAATTAGAAGTACATGATAGGTAATAGAAAAAGACTAGCAAAGTAACGACTTTTTTACCGTCTAGGTTATCCGCACTTTTGGATTGACAAATAGTGAGAACTCTTGTCTGCATGAGAATTAAAGATAAGTATTTATGAATCACAAGAGATAACAACTTGGGGTTAACATTACAACATAGATAAAAGTAATTAGAAGTCCGAAAACACACACCCTTACTGAATCAAAATGATTCATTATTCTCTGTGAACGTGCAGCAAAATCTTCTCTGAAATCCTAAAGAACATTACATAGAGAAAACCTATTAGAAGAGGAAGTAAAACGAAACACCAACCCACAAAATCACAAGTACCTGTAATCCAATATGCAACCGCTTGCCCCCTCTGTGGTAGGGAATAATAACAGGTCGTTCGGGAAGGTACTCTTTGCAGACAAGTGGCTCCAATCTGCGTGAAACAAAAAGTAACTTGGCGTTACACACTCACAAAAGAAGGTAACAGAGACAGCGAAATCATAAACTAGCTACACTGTTTTATTTTTATGAAGACTAACCTATATGCAACAGGATCATAGGGATGAAAAATATTGAACATTCGACGACAAGCTGGCATCTCTTCAATAACATTCTCCTCTTCCCAGTAATCTTTTCCCATACCTAACACATATTAAACAGCTTTTAGAGCATATAAAGAGACTTTGCAAGGAAAGGTAAACAGGTAATTCAACAGCAGACTAAAGATACATACAAGAGAAAAGAAGAATTCATGGATCTCTTGTTTTCATAATCCTGGAGTTACATAAATATGTATTACCTATCCCAAGACGTATATTTCGAAGGGCGAGAAAAACTCCAAGAGGAGACCCAACTGCAAAGAAAGTGTCAACCTGTGCAGAATATGCAGTTACGAATTAGAATGACGTTTTTACAGAGTGGTTTCTGATGAGATATATACATTTTAATTCTACAATCCCACACCTTGAACTCAAGCTTTTGGTACTTGATAAAAGGAGTAAAGCTTGTTGGTTTCTTGGCATCTTCAGTTTGCGCCTTCTCGTTGTTGAGCTGCTTAGGCACCACATATGCCTTGGCTTTTTCTGTTAATAACACCATTTCATATCATCACTAAGATGTACATAAAAGAAGTTTTCAAACACAACTCGAAATATGGGAAAGACAGAAATCAAGGGTCAGAAACAATACCATCCGACAATATTCTGGCATTCTCTGATTGCAGTTGTGCTAGTTTTGACCTCAATGAGTTGACCTAGGATAACAATACGAGATGCTATGAACACAAGTGTTGAAAGCTTACAAGAACTTAAACTGCATATCTCATCAGAGAAGGAAAAGTTGAAAGTGCCAATATTTACCTCATCTTGTAACAACTTGATTCTTTCCTCATTATTAGAATTGACACTTTCTTTATCCCATGATTGTTCTTGAGAACACGATGGAGAATCAGGCGTTCTACAGTCCGCTCCATCTGGTCCATCCTGTGAGGATATAGCACCACTAGAATCATGATGGTCATCTTCCTGGCCTCCTCTTCTTTCCAAACCCACGTTGTCCACAACAGAATCAGAGATCAGTGAAGGAGCTTCCTGGATGACATCGTGATGCTTCAGTACTGTTGATTCTTCAGCCACCATGTTATTATCTTGACCTGTGATTTCCTCGGTGTTAATCAACTGGTTAGATTTCTCTGGCTCAAAATTTGATGATGGATGTGAACTACAAGGTTTGTCAGCGCTGGCTGGAGTTGGAGGAGATTCTTCATCTGGAAAAAATTTCTTGTATACTGAATCCATTGGAAATGGGGATGACAAGTTGTGTTGATGACATAAGATGTCATAGGAGAGAACACTCCCCAGAGAATGTCCATAAATGGAAATCTGTAAAATGTCCATGAACAGAACATGAAGTCCAATTCCATGCAAGCTTACACTAGTCAAAATTTGAATGATAAGACTAAACAAGATGGGCACCTTTCCGACATAGTCTGGATTCCGCTTTAAAAATTTTAGATACAGTCTATTCAGCTGCTTTGAAACCTGTAAAACGAAATAGAGGCACAAATCACTTTTCATACTAAACAAGATTACCAGTTATAACGATACAGAAGATTAAAGTAACAATGCCTAGTAAGGTTTTATGCTGTCACAAAATCTAAAACTCAATCACTAATTGGTTTCAATTTGGCACTTTAAGACAAAGCGAGTATCAAATTTGGGATATTTCAATACCGAGTCAATTATAGCTTGACAATAAATGGGGCTCATATAGTATAACACATCATGAACAGTTGCGCTCAGCATCTCTCGAAAACGCCGTACACCATCTAAAGTACATTTATCAACAGCAGCTTCACCACTTAGCTTTAGACCCTTTCTCCACTACAAAGACAATAGAGAAAGACAGAATCTATAAAGTAAGATCATACTATACAGAGATAAAACAGTAGGGGATAAAAATATATGTGTATATGTATAGCAACCTGGCATGGGATGAAAAGGACCCGTTGAGTGCTGAGCTGATGAGAGGTTAGATGACGCTCCGCTAAAGCTGCCGTGATTTGACGGAAGTTTCCAACATCGTCAACAAGATTGGACTTTTCTCCTTTTTGGCCAATACCATGAACCATAAATACAAGATGCCGAACAGGGACCTGGACAAAATAATACAAAAGAACAGTTCTAGAGAGCTTCAAAACTTGGAGATTCTAAAAATAATTTGACGATAGAGATCAGATATGCAAATGCCATTCATGGAAAACAAAAGTATACTAAAACATACTTGAGAACAATAGTCATCCATTTCTTCCTCCTTTTGCTGGCGAAGTTCTTCCTAAACAAATGCACAAGAAATGTGTGTTCAATAACAAGAACACTAACCAGCTAATAAGAAAAATATAAACGTAGAACTTAATTCGATTTTTCAGTATAGAGTGGTAAGGATAGAGTCAAGAAAATTAACAAAAGAAATCAGAATAGTCTAAAAACCTGCGTAGGTTTTGGAGAGTAGGAGCCAGCATAACCACGTCTCAACTTAATTCCATTCCCAGTATATCCAACGATGCCAGAGAACCCAGAAGGATCAACATTAAGCCACGCTTCCCAGGTGTCATCCTCACCAGTAAAAAGAGCATGGAGTCCCTACATTTACGACTTCAGATAATATTATGTATGCAACCATTTAACTGGCAAAAAAGTACAGCTTTTTTCCCATGAAATCAAACACATACCAGACTAGAACCCTGCAAATCAATACGAGCTGCAAAAAGCCCAGAGGGTTGAAAACTTCTTCTGCGCCAAACCTGGGTGAAAAATCCAAACTAATTGGTGCTATTGTCATATCATCAACAATATATACGCATAGAACTATCAGGAGTCCTCAACAAAAGACAGAGATAAATGGGTGGGTAACAAGGGATAGCTTTAGTGGATTTATGAACCTTAAAACCGAAAACATAATTAACAGAAAATGCATCAATTGCTTCTAGTTCTAGGCAAACCGGGATCATAAATTTGAATTGTATTCCACAGAAAGATATCGAACCTTGTTACGATATGCAACCTCCAACTGCTCAGAAACAGTTTCTGGAATTGGAAGCCAGTCTAGGCCACCTTTACGAGCAAACCAATGACCTCTAAGAACACGCCGATTATCTCCATTCCAGTACACAGGAAAGCAGTGCCTCCTCACCAAGTCCACCTGCAGCATTCCGGTTCCTAGGTCAGAAATATGGATTTGCATACAAGGACTCTAATGGGCTCAACATGTAAAATTTACAAGAAACTTCGAAAACATTTTTTAAATCTCTGCACGGTGGTACCTCATATAGCCCACCCTTAACAGGTACACCGACTCTCTCCTCTTCAACTTCATATAGACTAGTGGACACAGAAGCTTCTGAAGGAGTTTCAATTGACTGCTTAACTGATTTCTTTTTAGAATTAAGTTGTGGTCTCGGGCCTTCGCTGCATTCTGCATACTCTTTCCACCAGAGTGATAACAACTCATCCTCTCTCTATTGCAGAAATATCCCAAAAACAATTTGTTAGATATCACAGTTCAGTCAAATATTGAACCAAACTTGTCAAGATAAACAAATACATTGTAAAACCACAAAAGCTTAGAAGAAGAAGAAGAACCTGCAAGAAAGATGCCTCAATCGCAAGAGAATCCCTCATCCCAAAACGGAAATACTCACTCTTTCCTACTACGTCAGTGCGAGGTACTGAAGCAGCTAATTCTGCAGAAAAGACAATAACACATTACATCTTTAATCCACTCATTAGAAACTTGGATACACAAACAATTGCATTCTCTATTCAACCTTTAAACCAACCAATTAAGCCAATAAGACTCACCATTTTCAGCCAAAGGAACCTTACAAAAGTACCACCGAACATCACTCCCATCAGATGGACTTCTGGTCTGAGCAAGATACTTTTGTCTACCATGGCATTGCTCAATCACATCTTCTAACCTCGCAATGTTAGAAGGCGTATTCTTCAACAAATCAGGAGATGTTTCATTAACCTCCCGAGTTCCTGATCGTGCCTCTCTATCTTCCATCTGATCAAGAAAATCAAGAAAGCATCAAACTTTGGACTTACAAAAACACAAACCTAAATCAGTAATCAGAAACAACAAAGAAGTCTAATTTCGAATCAAATTCGAGTTCGGTGATCAATTATTGAAAATTTAACAAAACCCTACAGAGAAAATAAGAATCAACACATACCACGATACAGAGGGGGTTAAAGGAGGAAGCTTTAGACGAGAATTAACAGAAAGATTAGAGATTTTTGATTTGATGAAAGCTAAATCGCGAGAGGAGAATTAGAAAGAAGGAACAAACAAAAAGGTCGTTTGAAAAAAGAAGAGTGACAGCTGGGAAATCGAATTGAATTGAAGGTTTTGGACCAAACCTTTGGTTTTGCTGGAATATTCGCGAGAGAACCGAACGAAACTTTGCTTCAGCGGTTGCGTGTACTGTCATCTTCTTTAACAACTGCCACGTAGATGTCATGTCAGCATTTCGAGAAACGAACCGATTTGTCTTGTTGTTTACAAGTGAAGTAAATTGAAATTTGCCAAAAGTCAAAATAAAATATTTTTGGATAAGGTGGGATAAATGCATTCACATAATCTATATATACATTTTTGGATCACAATTAGCAAATAAATCCTGAAGTTGAGAAGTATTTACAATGACATGCCATTAGCATTAATTATTTAGATTTGTTTTATATAAGTAAAGATTTTTAATTGAAATTCATTTCTCATATATTTAGCAAAAGTCTCTACAAAATCTTTCCTTATCTATTTAAGTAAAGATTTTGAAATCAAATATGTTCTCAACAATTTACCAAAAATCTCTACACAATTTTTTTAAAAATCTCGACTTAGTTAACTTCTGATTTTTATCTGCAAAAAAAAAATTAATTGTAACGAGTGATGTAAAAATCGGGAATGTTGATACTTCAATTTCTTCTACTTCTTTTTTTTCATATAATGAAAATTATTTTTTAGGGATATTTTCTTAAAACCTCTAAACAAAACAAAGGGTTTCAAAAGATAGCTTCTCTTTTGGCGGGTCGACCCGCAAACCCGCAACTCTCTACGGGCTTATCCGCATGAACCTGCGACCCGTAGTGGATAAAAATATTATTCAAAAAAAATAACAAATGATGTTTAATTTTACGGGACGGGGTTATATGGTGCAACGGGTTTAGATCAATATTAATATTAAACAATATACTATGGATGAAATCCTAGAATTAAAAATCAAAATTTAATTATAAAATCAGAAACACTAAACAAATAAACAATATTAACAAAACAAATACAATTTAAAATTTTGCAAAATAATTTTTTAGTTATAAAAAATCGACCCGCGGTGTACCGCGGGGTAAAATCTAGATTTGGAAGTTTAAGGAAGAAAAATCTTTTTTAAAAAATAATAGCCCCGCGGTGTACCGCAAGAAAAATCTTTCTCCTAAACTGAGGCAAGAAGAAGAAGAAAGCCAAATATATAGATATACCATTTAAACCTAAAACACAATTAATGTACTCAAAACTATTAATATAGATATATGGATGGTACATTTATAAAATAGGTCGAAATATTATATTATACTCTCTATTAATAAACAAAACTAATTATATTTAGATTTTTTTTAAAAAAATTATAGCCCCGCGGTGTACCGCGGGTTCAAATCTAGTTGGTGAAATAATCTAAAAGTAAAACAAAATTTGTGAGGTATAAATAATTGAATTAGTGATACAATGTGGTGATGTTGACCTACCAAATTTGCTTCTATAATGTACTAATTTAAATGTAGCTAGCATGTGTTTTTGAATTGTGTAAAGAGAGAACTCGAATATTTTCATCTTAACTTAACCACTCCATCTATAGTGTGATTTTAGGAAAATTTTCGCGATTATGGTAGCAAAAGCCAAAAATTTATTAAATTTGGGATTTAAATGGATATCTCCGTTACTTACTTGTTGGTGATATTTTTAAGTTCTCACCAACAAAATCATGAAAATCATTAGTTCCAAAACCTCCAAAATACTTCTTTTTGGATGATTAGAAGTTCATCATTTGTGCTACCTCATCCTGATAGCCGTACCATATCTTAACCACTACAATTAATGATATTGTTTGCCAATAAGAAATTAGTTGGTCGAACTCTAACCAAAGCGATATGGACATATATGTTTCTTGATCCTTAGTCTAAGGTGCAAGATTCCTTAATTCTCAATTCTTTGTTTTCATTTACGTTTTTTTTTGGCAGTTTACGTTTCTACACTTCAAAGTAAAATAAATATTGTTGCCAAAATCAAATACTAAACGTCAAAATAATACATTTGTTACGGTCTTTATATCGCTTGGGAACGTAAGATAACTCGCCTTGAACTAGAGGTGGATTCGGAGTTGGTTGTTGGTTTCCTCAAGACAGGGATTAGTGAATCTCATCCGCTGTCGTTCCTAGTACGCTTGTGCTACGGCTTTATCTCAAGGGACTGGATAGTCCATGTTTCTCACGTGTATAGGGAAGCTAATCGTCTCGCTGACGGATTAGCAAACTATGCCTTTTCTTTACCGCTTGGTTTTCATGCTTTTGATGTTTGTCCGGATATTGTTAAACCGGCTTTGTTGGATGATGTCAGTGGGACTGCGTTCCCACGAAACACTCGTTTGTAATTTTAATTCTTCTTAAATAAAAGCTAGGAGACAATTGTCTCCTGCGGATTACCAAAAAAAAAAAATAATACATTTGTTTTCAGTTAAATACGACACTTGTTTAATAAAAAACAGAAAAACCCAAAATCTTATTTCTTTAACAAATATCAAAAGCAGTAGATGAACAACTAAACGCTTTTTTGCAGCAATCGGTCAACATCATCATCATCATCTTCCTTTGTATATGAGACCTCGTATCAGAGATGCCTCTGAAAAACTCCGACCTAATCGAGCCTCCTTCGACGACGAAGGAAAGTTTCACCGGAAACACCTTCCGCCTCTCAGGACCATGTTCGGTCGATGGCGGAAATGGACTGTTCTTGTTGCGGCGATCTGGATCCAAGCATCCACAGGAACTAACTTCGATTTCTCTGCTTACTCTTCACATCTCAAATCAGTACTCGGAATTTCTCAGGTGAGGTTGAATTACCTCGCGGTGGCTTCTGATTTGGGGAAAGCGTTTGGATGGTCGTCAGGGATTGCTTTAGGTTATTTCCCTCTCTCCGTCGTTCTTTTCGCTGCGGCGGCTATGGGATTTGTTGGTTATGGTGTTCAGTGGCTAGTCATCACCAACATCATCACTTTGCCTTATTCTCTGGTACATATACGAAATTCTTGTTGATTTGATATCATCTGAGAACGTAGGGTTAGTTCTTGTTGATGTATTGATCGAGTCTTTTTAACATGATAGGTGTTTCTGTGTTGCTTGTTGGCTGGATTAAGTATATGTTGGTTCAACACAGCATGTTTCATCCTCTGCATTCGTCATTTCCCGAACAATCGTGCTCTCGCCTTATCTTTAACGGTAAGCTTCAATGGAATTAGTGCAGCATTGTACTCCCTTGCTTTCAATGCAATTAACCCGTCTTCCTCGAATCTATACCTTCTGCTGAACTCTCTGGTTCCCCTTGTTGTTTCGTTCGCTGCGCTTTACCCAGTTCTTACTAAACCATCGTTAGACCCTACACCAGACTTTGAGTCCCGGCGACATGACTCCCATGTGTTTACCATTTTGAATGTTTTAGCCGTCATGACAAGTTTCCACCTTCTTCTATCCAGTTCCAGTACTTCATCAGCTCGTTTGAATTTCATTGGAGCTATCGTCCTTCTGGTTTTCCCCTTGTGTGCTCCTCTTCTCGTTTATGCTCGGGATTACTTTCTTCCGGTCGTTAACCATCGTTTCAACCATGAAAGCTCTGGCTATGTTATGCTTAACATAGATGAGCTCAAGAGCCAAAAAGTGTCTGTTTCCAGCAAAATTGGGTTTGAACATATGGGGACTGCTAAGGAAGGGAACATAGTGAGGATCGGTGATGAACACTCGTTTCGATTGCTCATAAGTAGATTGGAGTTTTGGTTATACTACATTGCGTATTTCTGTGGTGGCACTATTGGCCTTGTGTATAGCAACAATTTGGGACAGATTGCTCAGTCTTTAGGACAAAACTCTACAACCCTCGTCACAATCTACTCTTCATTCTCCTTCTTCGGTCGATTACTCTCTGCCGCACCAGATTTTATGCACAAGTAAGTTTCGTTTTTTAGATTAAGGAATGTCTAATGTGAAGTTTGGATAACAGATTCTCATTAAGAATATTGGTTCTTGCAGGAGATTTCGTTTGACAAGAACCGGCTGGTTTGCAATCGCACTCTTACCAACTCCAATCGCTTTCTTTTTACTAGCGATATCATCCTCACAACAAACAGCATTACAAACCGCAACCGCCTTAATCGGTCTGAGCTCAGGTTTCATATTCGCAGCTGCAGTCTCCATAACATCTGATCTCTTTGGACCCAATAGCGTAGGTGTTAACCACAACATTCTCATCACAAACATACCAATCGGCTCACTCTTATACGGTTACATCGCTGCCTCCATTTACGAAGCCAACGCAAGCCCCGAGATAACACCAATCGTGTCTGACTCAATTGTTTGCATCGGAAGAGATTGCTACTTCAAAACGTTTGTGTTTTGGGGTTTCTTATCAATCCTCGGCGTAGTCTCAAGTCTGTTACTGTACATAAGAACCAAACCGGCTTATCACCGGCTTGAACAAGACCAGGTTTCATTAACCTCATCGTACAAGGATCTTGATCCATTGTAAATCAAATTTGTAACACAAACAAACCTCAGAAAAAGATAATTAGTGGAACAAATTGAGAGATATACACGAGTTTTTGCTTACATATTATATAAATAGAATCTTAAATTAAAATTGTCTTTAATTAAGTAATTAGATTAAATCTTAATCACACATTTTGTGGGTTAGTCATCAAAAGTGACACGCACAGTATCGGAGCCAACGTAACTGACAAAATCATGAATTAGCCGTTGTGACGACTTTTATCATTTTCTTTCTCACTCACACTTATTTCTTTCTTTCTCCACCAAAAAAGCAAAAACCCTAAGAAACTCGAGTTCATCGACAATGGCGGATTTTGGGTATTTTTCAGATACAGACGATTCAGCAGTAGAAGAGCTAATTTCGCAAGCGAAGGAGCTTTCAGCTTTGGAGCAAGTAGCTGCTATCAATTGTTCTGGCTTCACCGATTCTACTCTCCCCGATGATCTCGAATCTCGCTTCCGTCGACTCAAATCTCTTCCAGCTGCTCCACGACACGAACCGGTTTCTTCGTCTTCTTCGATAAATACGAAGAAGCGTCTCACACACTCCAAGAGCGTGGCGACGAATCATCCGAAGGAGGATGTGAAATTCTCAGGAAATCGACGAAATCCAGGTAAAAAATCTGGTTCTACGAGTTTATCTGATGAAGATTCGAGAAACAAACGAGATCTGGAAGTGAAATCGAGTTCGCAAGCTGAGCTTGTCTCTAATGGAAGTGGAGATTTCTCCGATTCTGGAAACATCAGTGAGAGTAAAATTTTCTCGCCAGTGAAACAACAAATGAAGAAGAAGCTTCCTAAAGAGAAACGCAGAATCATTTCACCATCTTCTTCATCTTCGATTGATTTAGCTACACCACCATCAACAGATTCAGAACCAGAAAAGAAATCGAAATTGAAGTCGTCATCAAGCTCATGGTTCGATAAGTTATCTCCGTCGAAAATCATCGGATCCATTTGGCGTTCTTCGCCGAAAAAATCAACCACCAACAAGAAGAATCTCAAAAGCATCAAATCGTTTAATACTGCTGCTTACACTTCTGGTCGAGAGAGGAAGGTCGATTTTGATGAGTTTTTATCTGATTTGAATGCGTTTCCAGTGGAAGATCAAAGGAAAATGTTGAAGAAAGCGCTTAAGGAACAGCAGAAGATGAGGAAAGAAGCAGCTGAGATCATTAAAATGGCGAAACAGGCATCAGCTAGATTCGATTTTGATGATTGAGAATTGGGTTTTGGGGTTTGGCTGGTTCAGTTGTTTTGGTTATTTAATTTTCCGGTTTGAAGAAAATGCTCTTAGATATATAAATATAACCAGAAATATAAATAAATCTTAAATTAAGTAGTATTATATATTTCTTATATTTAATTATTTCAACTCCAAAGTCTAATTTCCTATGAATTTTTGGTTTATTTAAAATTAAAAAATCAATTTTAAAAAGTTATTTTAATTTGTTGAAAAGGTATAATATACGTTACTTTGTAAAACTAGAACGATCCAATCATCCAATTGTGTAATCAAAGCCAAAGGCCAAAGCTATTTTCGATTCGTTTCAATTGCTAGATTACATATTTACATATGTTCAAATATAAAAACGCCAGATATGATCTTAAAATCATAAAAAAATTTAGAAATTAAAATCTCACAAGTAAAGAGTATTATTTTTCTATGAAACTCAAAATTCACAAGACTAATGCTACGACAATGTTGTCGTAATCATCCCACCACATCTCCACTAAACCTCGCAATAACTTAGTAGTCTTAATGAAAATTAAAGCCCAAACTCGTTGCCGTTTCAATCTTTTCGAGTTCCCTTTCATGCCGTTTATAAACCCTTGCACTCTTTCAGTCACTACACCACAAACTTTCCTAAACATCGAAAAATGGCAACCAAAACTCTCCTCTACTGTTCTCTCTTAGCCATCACCATCTTCTTCGCTTCCACTTCTTCAGCTCACCGGGAAAACCTAACCATCGAGCTAATCCACCGCGACTCTCCTCATTCTCCACTCTACAACCCTCAACACACTGTCTCTGACCGCCTCAACGCCGCTTTCCTCCGATCAATCTCACGTTCCCGCCGTTTCTCAACCAAAACCGATCTCCAATCCGGTTTAATCTCAAATGGCGGCGAATACTTCATGTCCATCTCAATCGGTACTCCGCCGTCGAAAGTCTTTGCCATCGCTGACACGGGAAGTGACCTAACTTGGGTTCAATGCAAGCCATGTCAACAATGTTACAAACAAAACAGTCCACTCTTCGATAAGAAGAAGTCTTCTACCTACAAAACCGAATCTTGCGATTCCAAAACCTGCAACGCGTTGTCTGAACACGAAGAAGGGTGCGACGAATCGCGCAACGTCTGCAAATACCGATACTCTTATGGAGACGAATCGTATACCAAAGGAGAAGTTGCAACCGAGACAATCTCTATCGATTCTTCCTCTGGCTCCCCTGTTTCTTTCCCTGGTACTGCCTTCGGTTGCGGCTACAACAACGGTGGTACATTCGAAGAAACCGGATCCGGAATCATCGGACTTGGAGGCGGTCCATTATCGTTAGTTTCCCAGCTCGGTTCTTCCATAGGGAAGAAATTCTCTTATTGCTTGTCACACACGTCAGCTACAACAAACGGCACAAGCGTCATAAACCTAGGAACCAACTCAATTCCTTCCAAGCCAAGCAAAGACTCCGCTACGCTCACTACACCATTAATCCAAAAAGATCCCGAGACTTACTATTTCCTGACCCTCGAAGCAATCACCGTCGGCAAAACCAAGCTTCCATACACCGGAGGAGGATACAGTTTAAACCGGAAATCAAAGAAGACCGGTAACATCATAATCGACTCCGGCACAACTCTTACGCTTCTCGACTCGGGATTTTACGATGACTTTGGTGCGGCCGTGGAAGAATCAGTAACCGGAGCTAAGCGTGTGAGTGATCCACAAGGGATTTTAACACACTGTTTCAGATCCGGAGACAAAGAGATCGGTTTGCCGGCGATAACAATGCATTTCACCGGAGCCGACGTGAAGCTGAGTCCGATCAACGCGTTCGTGAAACTGAGCGAAGATATAGTGTGCTTGAGTATGATTCCGACAACTGAAGTTGCTATATACGGAAATATGGTTCAGATGGATTTTCTTGTTGGCTATGACTTGGAGACCAAAACGGTATCATTTCAACGCATGGATTGCTCCGGGAACTTGTGAAGCAAAACGATGTCGTTGAGTGCTAGTGCTTTGATTATCTGATATTCATAAATATTGCAATGTAATGAATGAATATTCAGAATAAATATTATCTCTACTTTCTAAATTTCTTTCTTTTTCCAAACATAAAAATCAAATAGCCATGTTACAGTCCAAAACAATGAAGCCAGACCGACGAAATTGACTAGTATTTTATTTTATTTTGACAGCAATTGACTAATTATTTTAAGTTATATGATAACCTCATGTTGAAAAAGAAATTTGACTAAATAAACAAAGAAATGAAGATATAATAATTTTCTTCCTTCGGTCCAATAAATAATTGCCATTAAAAAAGAAGAATAATAAGCTTTCATTAATTAAAAACGATTAAGGAAAAATTTTAAAAATGAAACATCATTATAAATAAAAATAAAGTTATTAAATGAGTACAAAATTGAAGACCAACAAAAAAAGTAAGTGTTGAAACCAAAAGAGTTAAGCTTCTTCAACTTTCTCCACTAAAATTCATTCCATTGTCGTTACCTTTTTGTTTCTCCGACTGTTACCTGTAAAGAAAGAGTTAAAGATCCATTGCAAAATCTCAACTTTTTATCTCTCTGCTTCTTCTAATTAAGTAATCTCAACTACCCTTTATTGCAAAACCTCTCGATCTATTGGTTTGGTACTGAAGAAACCGACTTGAGTCTGATTCGTTTCGTTTGGTTCAGTCATGGAAGCTATTAGAAAGCAAGCGGCGAAGCTCAGAGAGCAAGTCGCGAGGCAACAGCAAGTGGGTTTCTTTCTCCTTTTTAGATTTCTTTGTTCTTAGATTTATATGTCTGGTTACTGAGAAACATTTATTGTGTGTGGTTTTTATTAAAGGTGGAATCTTTGAAGTGGTGATGTTTAATTTATAGTCTTGTGGTAGATAGGATTGTTGAGGTATGAATTGGTTATATAGTTAGGTGAAAAGTATGGACTTTGCTTGTTTTAGACTTCGATTTTACCTTTTTTGTTATGATTTTAGGTTTAGATTACCTTTTAATTTCAGACAAGATTGTGTTATTTGTGTAGGTTTCTTTATTTGTATAAAAAAAATTGGTTATTGTGCAGGCGGTTTTGAAGCATCTAGGGCATGTTAATGCTGATGCTGTTGTTGTTGATGAAGAAGAGCTTCATTGTCATCAGAAACTTCAAGATCTTTATAGCTCTACTAAGGCTGCTAAGGTAAAGATATTTTGGTTTCTTTTTTAGGCTTTCTCGGAATTTTGATTAGTTTTGGTTTATTAAAATTCTTCTGTTCACAGCGTTTGCAAAGGAATATTGTTCGTGGACTCGAAGGTTTCATTGCGACGGGCACGAAAGTTGTAGAGATAGGTATGTTCTTGTTTCCTACTTCATCATATATACTTATTGGGATTAAGTTTGTAATGGTGTATGTCCATAGGGTTGAAGTTTGCTGAAGATTTTAAGAAATATGGAGATGAGAATCCTGATGCTAATACTCCTCTCTCAAGAGTTGCTCATCACTTTGGGACCTCTTACAAGTCGGTGGAAGGCGAGAGGGAAACTCTCCTCGGAGTTCTTAGTGAGCAGGTAAATTTTTTGGAACATTTTCATTCCATTCTCTAATCTTTTACTGTGCAGGGTTTCTCGAGAACTTTGTTAGTGTAGTTTATAGGTTCTTTATTAATAAAGATTCAGAATTTGATTTGTGTAGGTTTGTGAACCAATTCGTACAATGATATATAGTGCGCCTTTGGAGGATGCTCGGCACTTAGTGAATCACTATGACAGGCTGAGACAAGAAGTTGAAGCTCAGGTAAAGTCTTGTTGAACTTCTCTTGTGTTTGTTTTGAGGCACCTTGAATTTCTTGCGGCAGTTAACGCTTTTTTATTAATAGGCCACTGATGTACTGAGGAGAAGATCAAAGTTGAAGGAATCTGATATTTCTGAAGAAGCCTACATAAAACTTAAGAATTCCGAATCGAGATTAGCTGAGCTCAAATCAAGTATGAAAACTCTTGGCAAAGAAGCTACTAAGGCCATGTTGGAAGTCAATGATCAGCAGCAGAACGTAACTTCTCAGCGCCTCCGTGCTCTGGTAATCTCCACTTGAAGCGCATGATTGTTTACTTGTCCCTGGATTGGATATAAAATGAAATTTCCAACGCAGGTTGAAGCTGAAAGATCATATCATCGTAATGCCCTTGATATCCTCGACAAGTTACATTCTGAGGTCAGTAACTCGCACTATTTATATACTTCAGATAATGACTACATATAATCAGTCACGTGATCTGGTTGTCTTCTTCATATTCAGATGATTGCTGAGGAAGAAGCTATAGGATCATCACCAAAGTCACCAACTTTACATTTAGAGGATAGTGCTTCTCTTCCACAAGAAGAACCGAATCCAAAGCCCTTGGGAGAGATCAAATCAAATCCCTCGGGAAAGATCAAATCAAGTCGTCGAGAAGAAATCAAGTCTAATCCCCAAGAAGTAACCAAACCCACTCCCAAGGACGAAACAAAGTCTAGTTCCCAAGAAGAGACCAAATCCAATCACCATAAAGAAATCAAGCCTAGTCCACAGGAAGAGATCAAGAAGTCCAATGGATCTGATGATCAGCACAACCATCAACTTCTCAGTCAGAATGATTCCTACTTTCTTGCAAAGGTAATGCCTTTCAAAACACTTAACGGGTCATGATGCTACATCAGAACAAGGGAACAAGAGTTATGTTTTCTTGTTTTAACAGGTTGTGCACCCGTTCGATGCTCAAGCCCCGGGGGAACTCAGTCTCGCTGTCGATGATTATGTAATTGTGCGACAGGTACATTTCCCGCCACCCTTTACAACAATAACATACAAAACAGAGAAAAAAAATGATCTAACAATCTTCTTGTGTTTAATGAAACAAACTCAGGTGGCTGGGACAGGCTGGTCAGAAGGAGAATACAAGGGCAAAGCCGGATGGTTTCCGTCTGCTTACGTTGAGAAACAAGAGAAAGCTCCGGCGAGCAAGATTGTGGAATCAAACCCCAAGCAACAATGATCCCTTTCTTTTAACATATACATACAAAAAGTATGTGTAAGATATGATTTGTGTTTGTTTTTCTTCCTTTTTACCTATCATCGTAAGTAAAGATATGTTTCCACGAGTAAATATGTTCTTGTAAGAGTTATGATTTGTGTGTTTTCTTCCTTTTTCTTATGTAGCAAGTAGCATCATGAGTCTTAACTCTCGAGTTATTTCTTTACACAGTTGTGAAAATCCTGTTTTATCTTTTGTAATTTACTCTGATAACGATAATCATCTTTCTTGTTTCAGTAAAGTTTGAGTCTTTAAAGAATATGAAGACTCTGTTTCTGGGTTTTGGTAACAAAGGATAATTCGTAATATTATGCAGAAGAAGATCAGTTTTTTTCTACAAAGTTCACTACTTTACATTTTCATATCATCTCTTTTGGCCCAACGCCTAAAGAGATTTATCCTTACACGAACATGGGTTCTTTACAAACTCCATCACTTCTTATGTACAATAAGATGCTCAAATCTCTTGCTGAGACTAAAAGCTTCACGAAGGTTTTGGCTTTGTTCGGTGAATTGCGAGGACAAGGATTGTATCCTGATAATTTCACGTTACCGGTTGTTCTGAAATCAGTTGGTCGTTTGAGGAAGGTTCCAGAAGGTGAGAAGGTACATGGTTATGCTGTGAAAACTGGGCTTGAGTTTGATTCTTATGTATGTAATTCACTCATGGGAATGTATGCTGCTTTGGGTAAGATGGAGATCACTCACAAAGTGTTCGACGAAATGCCTGAACGAGATGTTGTTTCTTGGAATGGGTTGATTTCTAGTTATGTTGGGCATGGGAGGTTTGAGGATGCCATTGGTGTGTTTAAGCGGATGAGTCGGGAGAGCAATTTGAAGGCTGATGAGGGTACGATTGTGAGCACTCTTTCGGCTTGTTCGGTTTTGAAGAATCTGGAAATCGGTGAAAGGATTTATAGGTATGTTGTCACAGAATTTGAAATGAGTGTTAGGATTGGGAATGCATTGGTGGATATGTTCTGTAAATGCGGGTGTCTCGATAAAGCTAGAGCAATTTTCGATTTGATGAGAGACAAAAATGTTAAGTGTTGGACTAGCATGGTTTCTGGCTATGTTAGTAATGGTAGGATTGATGAGGCTAGAGAGTTGTTTGAGAGAAGTCCTGTAAAGGATGTTGTTCTGTGGACAGCTATGATGAATGGGTACGTTCAGTTTAATAGGTTTGATGAGGCATTGGAACTGTTCAGGTGCATGCAAACCAAGGGAATTAGGCCGGATAATTTCGTGCTAGTCTCTCTTTTGACAGGTTGCGCGCAAACGGGAGCTTTAGATCAAGGGAAGTGGATCCATGGGTACATACGTGAGAACAGAGTTACAGTAGATAAAGTAGTTGGTACTGCTCTTGTAAACATGTATGCAAAATGTGGGTGCATTGAGACAGCACTAGAGGTTTTTTATGAGATGAAAGAGAGAGACACGACTTCTTGGACATCGCTTATATACGGTCTTGCCACGAACGGGATGTCAGGGAGAGCGCTGGACTTGTATTACGAAATGGAAAATGTTGGTGTCAGATTAGATGATATAACCTTTGTTGCGGTTTTAACAGCTTGTAATCATGGTGGATTTGTAGCAGAAGGACGTAAGATTTTCTATTCGATGACGGAAAGACATAAGATGCAGCCTAAATCAGAGCACTGCAGCTGTCTGATTGACCTACTATGCAGAGCTGGATTGTTAGATGAAGCAGAGGAATTGATAGCTAAGATGCATGGTGAAAGCGACAAAACTTTAATTCCCGTATACTGTTCTCTGCTTAGCGCTGCTCGGAACTATGGGAATGTAAAAATAGCTGAACGTGTAGCAGAAAAGCTCGAGAAAGTGGAAGTAAGTGATTCCAGTGCTCATACTCTACTTGCAAGTGTATATGCATCTGCTAATAGATGGGAAGATGTAACGAATGTGAGAAGGAAAATGAAAGATTTGGGAATCAGAAAGTTTCCTGGTTGCAGCTCCATCGAGGTTGATGGCGTTTCTCATGAATTTATTGTTGGAAATTATCCATCATCACACCCAAAAATGGATGAGATCAACTCAATGCTGCATCAAACTACAAATTTGATGTTGGATTTGGAACATGAAGAAATTGAAAGATGAAACTTTCTTGTACATACATTCTCTAACTACTGTCCTTAAATCATTAACATTTGTTTCCCTGCTTTATGGTCTAAGTGTTCATAAGTATAAAAGGCTAATGAACCGGTTTTGAAATGATAATTCGATATCAGTTGAGATCAGCTTCTGTAACTGAATCAAGATTCATTTGAGACTGAAGAAGAAGAAGATGAAGGAACATGGATTATTTCAAAAGAACATAAAGGAGAGCAGTTTTTCTACAAAAGGTCACAACTATACAATTCAATATCACGTTTAAATAAAAGTTTTTTCAAAAATCAGAACAAAAAGAGAAGGGGCTGAAAATGAATGGCTCGAATCTTGTAAAACTGGAGGGGCAGAGTAAATGGCAACACACCACAGACTATGTTTCATTACTGGAAAATGATGGCTCTTCGTTGGTATTTGCAGGTTTTCTCGGGGAGCAAAAACGGATATCGAATAGACACAGCATTTGAAGGTTTTCCCCGGGAAACCAGATTCCATTTACTTTTTCTCAAGGTTTGACTGGTGGGTTTATGCAATTAGTCAGAGCTGGAATCATAAAATTCGCTCGGACAAGGAGTCATGACCTCTGATTCAAGCAACTGGACAACCCGATGCATCGTGGGGCGCTCTTCTGGACTCGAAGACACGCACTGTGTTGCTATTGATAGTAGAGCGTCAAGGCTCTCTATCTGCATTCCTTCACAGTTTCGATCAACAATCTCCCTTGGCCGTTTTTCGCTGATTAACAACTTTAGCTGTAAATCATGAATTAAAAGCTTTTTTTTAGTCAAATTTGTCGTATCAAAATATCAGTATTGAAAAAGAATCTCATTTGCATACCCAACCAACAACGTTAAGGCCTTTCTCGATGAAGGAAGCATCGGTTGGTCGTTTCCCACTCAAGACTTCAAGAACCAAAACCCCAAAGCTGTATACATCGGTTTTCTCAGTTGCTCTACCACTTTGCATATATTCTGTTAAGTGGAGGTCAAATGGGATACTCTCAGCATATTAAAGACCAACTCTTTATGTAAGTGAAGACTCTTAAAAGGCACTTACCTGGCGCTAAGTACCCAAATGTGCCTGCAACAATGGTTGTAATATGCGATTCTTCGTCTTCCAACAACTTGGCTAGACCAAAATCCGATACCCGCGCCTCCAGATTGCCATCAAGCAATATGTTGCTCGACTTTATATCACGATGTATAATCCTAGGAGAACAATCGTGATGCAAATATGATAACCCTTTCGCAGCTCCTATGATGATATTTACGCGTGAATCCCAGTCCAATTGCTCGCCTCTCTCTACTAATTCAAGAACCAAACTTCTCAGTGAATCATTCATAATATGGAAGAGAGCCATAAAGAGCAGATTGATCATACCATGAAGTGCTTCATCAAGGCTACCACCGGGCAAGTAATCATATAACAGTAGCTTTGATGTTGGTGAATTGCAATATCCACGTAGATTCACGAGGTATCGGTGTTTGATGCTGCCAAGAATCTCAAGCTCCCTCTCAAAAAACCGATCAAACCCTTCGTTTAACTTTAGAATTCTCTTTAATGCAAACACCTTGCCATCATCCATGGCCAGCTTATACACCGTTCCAAAGCCTCCACATCCGATTATGTGCTCTTCATTCAACATTTCCAGCTTCTTAATGATATCTTTGGAAGAGTAAGGCAAATCTCCGTGGAACATCACAATAGACGCACCTGAATTGACAAAGTCATAATGAAGCTTTAGGAGATAGAGAGAAATATGAAAATCTGTACCAAAAAAAATCAACACGGCTCACCTCCCCCAACATCCTTTGCAAGGCTTTTAATCTCGACTTTACCGAGCTTTTTATATAGAAAGCATCCCCAGAAACACATGAGTGCCACTAGGAGCAGCGCACCTACAGTTGCTGATGCGCTAATAAGCAGCTTACCAGAATTTTTCTTTTGATTTTGACCTATAATGTAGAAGGCACCAAATATATACAAATTATTGATAGAGCCACAACAAAACCTGTATATTACCAAAAAAATGGCTTTACCTGATTGGGACTTTGAAGAGGGGTTTCCACTATCATCTTGGCACACAACATCAATATGCTTTCCACACAAGTTAAGATTTCCAATGAAGCTGTAGAATGCATAAGTTTGAGAATCTTATAAATTTCAGTAGCACTGATACAATCTTAGCTAAATGGTTACTGTGGTTCAAAAACACATCCCGAATATAAGCGAAGCTTAGAAAGATCAGCTGTATAAATGTAAATTTAGAGGCTTTGTTTTTCTAATCCTGCAAGGAGAAAAGGGTTTTTGTTGTCTTACGAGTTCTTAGAAAATCCAGAGAGCACTCCGTCTGAAGGTATTTGCCCCACCAGGAAGTTGTTTGAGACATTGCTTCATAAGACGAATGAAACAGAAAGATTCAGAGGATTGCAATATGATAAATTACAGCGGAAGTTAGAGATTAAGGTTCTCACAAGTTAGTAAGCTTTTTCAACTGCCCAAGTGAAGCAGGGATAGCTCCACTAAGAGTGTTGCTTGACATGTCCCTTGAAAATAAAATAGAAAAGTCGAAAGTCAGTTTTAGTAGAGAAAAGAGAACAACCACTATATTTAAACTACGTGAATCCGAAGTAAACGTTATCAACTTATCATGCTTTTCAAATTTCGGTACTTTTATAGGCTCACCAAGAATTTAGGTATAACTAGTTATGAATATAATGTGGCATGAGAAGACATTATGCAGTCAACCATATGTTTTGTGATAGAAGTAACTGAAACAAAAACTAATATATATTGCAGAGACTAAAAGACAGATGCATTTGCAAGTATAGGGAAGAGGAAAAAAAAACATACAGCTTTTGAAGGCCAGGCAGGTCTCCCATTTCAGCTGGGATTGGTCCAGTGAAGTAGTTACTCTGCAAGTGACTGCAAAAACCAGTTGGACAATTTTGATGACCATGAACAACGGGAATTGGTCTCTCCGAAACCATGTGAAAAAGCATAAATATCCTGGAAAAGTGCTTACATTTCCTCCAATGCCGTGCAATTTCCCAATGCTGTAGGTATTGCTCCATATAAAGCATTGTTGTGAAGCATTCTGCAATGACACACAGATGATCAGCATCAAAGTATACTCTTAAGAAATAAAAATGATCAAGGTTAAAGAGCACATACAAAAGCCTTAAATGGTCCAGCTTTCCAATCTCAGGAGGTAAAGGTCCCATTATTTTGTGATAAGTAAGATTCCTGCGAAACAAGAAACATTAGGGAGCACAAATACAGAAGAGAAAACCAGTAAACCCTGACAAGATTCAAAACTTACAAGGTGATAACTCTTTTCGTTTTCGCATCACATGTCACACCATTCCAGTTACATGGATCTGGATCTTCCGGTCTCCACTGATGGATGAAACTATCTGATCTAGAAACTGCATTTCTGAAGCTCAGAAGCGCCTCGCCTGAAGAATGTATACGAGCAAAAAAGGATTAAAACTCCATAAAAGGTCCAGAACGCTATGAATGGTAAAAGTGATTCATATCACCGTACCGTCAGGACTAATGGCTTGACTTTCATTAGATAGTGCACAAAGCAATAAGATCAAAAGAAGCCATGAGCAGCAGCTTTTCATCTCACAGATGCCCATCATGGCACTGTTCAAGCATAATATAACTACTACCAATCATTTGAAAGAACAGCCTCTTGGTTGTCAGTTATTTAATGATTCCATGTCCATGTCCAAATAAGAAACTACACTCCTGAAAAGCAAAGGAAATACATTAGCCCAAAACCACAAAACTAATTCTCAATTACACATCAAGCTCACTCTACACACAACCTATGCATGCTCTCATCTACATTTTGACTACCAAGAACAGTGAAATCGTCTCACAAGAACCAAAACCCACTTCCCAATTTCTAAAATCAGAAAAACGAGGCTAAATTCTGCCAAAAATCCCAAATTCATCATCAAACAAAAGAGCTCAAACAGCTCAAGCTTAACATAGATTACAAAATTCCCAGATACCATCCAGTCCTATAACACAATAACAACTGAAGATTCAAACAGTCTCTAACAATCCAAAACTCAAAACACGATTCAGCAAAAGACCCAAAACCCAACTCTTCCCCACAATATCAAAGGTTAAAACTTTAAAGCTTAAAAATTATACGAACCTCTAAAAATGGATCCGAGAGGAAGAAGAATTGAGAGACAGAGGAAGAAGACGACTAATTTGAGCTGTAAAGCAAAAAAAAAACTATAACTTAAGGAGAAGAAAAAAAAAAACAAAAAAAGGAATCGACTTTTTTTTTGTTTGTGTGATTTATGGTAAGAGTGAAGAGAGAGAAACTAGAGTGAGAGAGTGTGTGTGAAGAAGAAGATGCTTTCTTCTTACGACCAATGAGAAGAAACGAAGTGGGTCTCGCACGTGCCGATCTTGACCTCCCACACGTGTCAACCGACGCTTTCTTTATCTCTCTCTCTCTTATAAAACCCAATTATTATTGCCAGCTAGACCTTAGCTAATAGCCTACTCTCTAAAATGGTCTAAATCATCATTGGGCCCGTTTTAAGGCCCATTACGGTATAAGTCTCCGGTTTTCTTTAACCGGATTAAACCGGTTTGGATTAGAAGCCATTGTTGTTTCGCTGTTGTCGTTCACCTTTGCGTTTATATCGATGGCTACGGCGGCGATTCTTTCCTTGAAACCGCCGGCGAGCTTCTTCCACGGTGGAAACCGACGCGACGGAGGAAGGGGGATCACCGTCGCACGAGTTTCTCGAGGCGAATGGTTTCATGAGAGGATCGTTCGTCTCTCCGCTTCGACTGTGTTGTTCCTCGGTTTAAGCAGCCTTCGCGTCTGTTCTCCGGCCTCCGCTCAATTACTACCTCCGCCGATTGTCGTTACAGAGAATGAAATCAACACAGAAACTGTAGCTGGTGCGTGAAATTGAATGTTTTCGTTACTCATTGGGTTTCGATAGATTTGAATTTTGTTTTTCAATGGATTTTTGCAGGTGAAGAGAATCTAAATGATGTTGACGATGAAAAATTGGAAGCAGATTTCGAAGCTTACAAGGCTAAAGTGTATTCACTGACGGTGCCGCTAAAACTCGTTGCCTTGCGTGGCTCAGTGCCTCCATCATGGATCAAGGTTTTAGTTTCACTTCTCTGTGTCCCATTTCTATTTGAATTTTAGCTTATTTTTGAAATGTATGTTGTTGAATTCTGTGGATTGAAATTTAGGAGTTTATGAGCTCACAAGGAAAGAGAGTGAGGTTAAAGACTCGGTTTCGAGCGAATCTTGAAGAAATTTTCTTTGATTTATCGAAGCCTACTAAAAAAGGAAATAAGGAGTCTGCTTCAACTGCAGCAGCTGATATGATCAGCATTGGTGATTCTTGGCTTAGTTATGCAATTAAGGAAAAGCTAATTGAGCCAATGAAAGGTATAGAAGATCAAGACTGGTATAAAGGCTTGAGTGATAAATGGAAGGTGAGAATCTAAATCAGTGGTTTAAAAAAATATGAATATGAGTCTTTGAAAGAATTATGTATTTGGTGATACAGAACACTAGCTTGAGAGATTTTATAGGCATAATCTTACATGTGTTTCGGTTTCGTACTCTGTTAACTTTGGAAATGTTCTTCTTAGGGTTCATTCCGTGACTTAGAAACTCTCAGATTTATCTCCGCAGGAACTATGCGGGAGAAAAAGCTCCTGATGGTGAAACGTGGGCTGTGCCGTACCGCTGGGGCACCATGGTTATAGCATACAAAAAGAGCAAATTTCAGAATTATAAATTGGCTCCGATAGAGGTTGGTATACTTTATCGGTGCTAAATGCTGTCTTAACGTTTGTAGCTGTATCTTTATTTAAAAGAAGTGAATATAACATTTTACTGAATTTAGGACTGGGCTGATCTGTGGCGACCTGAGCTTGCAGGGAGGATCGCAATGGTTAATTCTCCTAGAGAGGTTGTTGGTGCTGTTCTCAAATACATGGGAGCATCATACAACACGACAGACCTGGATTCACAAGTTGCTGGAGGAAGAATTGCCGTGGAGAAAAACCTAGCATCACTCATGAAACAGGTTATTACCTTTTTACTATCTCTCCAATCTCCATACCCTAAAGAGAACACATGAGTTTAGGTTGACGTGTTTCACGCAACCTCTATAGTTATTGAGAAAAAATGACAATGGTGGCTGATCTTGTTTCCTCTTTTGCTTATAGATTAGGCTGTTTGACAGTAACAACTATCTAAAAGCTTTCAATGTCGGAGATGTCTGGGTCACTGTTGGGTGGAGCAGCGATGTTATCCCTGTCGCAAAACGTATGTCTAATGTTACAGTGATTGTTCCCAAGTCTGGGGCTACCTTATGGGCTGATCTATGGGTAAGTAACCGTCTTAAATTTTCTTAATATTCTGAATGTTACCATGTAACATATCTGGACACTAACCCGTGAAGCATCATTATTTTTCAAAGGCAATCCCAGCTGTCTCTGACTCTGGTAAAGAAGCGGAACAGATAGGAGGAAGAGTCCGAGGCCCATCTCCATTAATCCACCAGTGGATAGAATTCTGCTTGCAACCCGCAAGATCATTACCCTTCACACGGGAAGTGATTCCTGGTGCATCTCCTTCAGCTCTTGATGGTCCTCTGGTTAGAGAACCCGAAAAAACAAAGAAAGACAGAACAAAACTGGACACAAACCTGGTCACAGGTGTTCCTCCTCCAGAGATCTTGTCTAAGTGTGAGTTCTTGGAACCTTTACCAGAGGCTACGGTATTGGAATACCAGTTTCTGATTGATACTGTAAGGAAGCAAAGCCAAAGACCTGGCCTTGTGGTGAAACTACAGGACATTGTTTCGATTTGGGTTCGTGGATTTAGGACAAAGCTCGACTCCGAATTGAAGAAGAACGTTTGAGAGACTGACAAAAAGAGGAAATAGAATCATTTATATGATTACATTGAGCAACTTCACGTTGGAAAACGAGGTGCAAGTTTAACAATGGGGTTTTTCTATCTCCTTGTAACAAAGTATCATGTCATGAAGAGCCAGAGGCTGATCGCATTTGATCATGTTACTAGTTAGTCGTGGGTTTGAGAAATGACAAATGACAAAAAGGAATAAAGAAGGTGAAACATTTGTATAATTAAACTACACAAATTGCCTAATACAATAACCTAACATTCAATTTATCGGCCATTAACTTGATTATGTGCTCTAAGAGGCAAGTATCATAATTTAGTGAAATATATAAAGGAACTTTGGAACTATCGGCCCACCAATGAGCTATGAGGAGCCGAAGCGTTTTCACAATCCTCAAGGTTTCGTAATCAACACGATTCCCATTCAAACCTATTAATTGATGCTTATAAATTGAAGTGACTCTGCGTCTTCTCGATTTTTTTTTATCAAGGTTGGTAGTGTGCTACTCGGTTCTAGGATTTAGTCTCTCTTCATCTTCTGGTAGTTCTTTTTTTCCGGATAGCAGATATTATTTTCTGTTTTGGTTTGGACGTTTGGTTGCTAGGAGACTTCATCAAGAACAATGGAAGAGCAATATGAAAAGAAGATAACATGGACGATTAAGAATTTCTCCTCTTTGCCATCTCATGCAATTTATTCTGATAATTTCGTAGTTGGTGACACCAAATGGTAAAAACTTGTTCTCTTACATGTTATGTTTTGTAATGTTTACGTTTCATTTTAGGTTTACCTGATATTACCCTTTGCTTATTGATTTTTGGTTAATGCTGGCAGGCATCTTCTGGCCTATCCCAAGGGATATGGTGATAGAATTAATAAATGTTTGTCTCTGTATCTGGCTGTTCCTGATTCTGATTCTTTGCCTTCTGGTTGGAAAAGACACATCCAATATCGTCTAACTGTTGTTAATCAAATGTCCGTGAAATTCTCCAAACAGGAAGGTGATTTGTTTCTACATTTGCTAGTTTATGTTTCTAATTAATATTTTATGGTTCTACTTGTCATGGACCCATAGGACTTGTGTTGTAGTGAGATTCTATGTATGTGTTTTTGTGCAATGCTTGTTTTGACTAAAGTTCTATGTTTCGTGACTTTACAGTAGCACGAGGCTGGTTTTATCCGAGGTCTCTTACCTTTGGTTCCCAAGCAATGCTTCCCCTAACCGAACTTCTTGACGTAAATGGTGGGTTTCTTGTTAATGGAGAAGTCAAGATTGTTGCCGAGGTTGCTGTTCTTGAAGTTGTTGGCAAATCAGATGTGCTAGAGGAAACTTTATTAGTTAATGGAGGCATCAATGTCAATGGGTTTAAAGTTCTTCCTTCACAGGTAAGAAAAAATACTTGTAACTATATAATTTACTTTCTTGTACAAGCTGCATTTATGGTTTGTGTGTATGTTTTCAGGTCTCGACAAACTCCTATCTGATATGGTTTTTACTACTTATTCGTCTGTTTTTCACTTGCAGGTAGAATCTGTGAACGATCTCTTTAAAAATCACCCAGACATTGCATCAAACTTCCGTCTGGAGAACACACATCTAAGAACAACATACTTGAATAGCCTACTATGCTTGACTGAGCTTCTGTGCCAGTCCCCTCAGAAACTCTCCAATGTTGATCTCGCCAATGCACACTGTACTCTAACTTGTGTGACAAAAGCCGGTTTTAAGTTGGATTGGTTGGAAAAAAAACTGAAAGAGGTTAGTAAGACTCGGATGCAACAACTTAAGCAAAATTTGAAGGATTTGAAGGAGAGTGTATGCTGGAGTTCTGACGATGAGGATGACTTGAGTCGATCTGTTAAGACTTAAGAGTTTGGATCTAATTGGTGTCTGGTCTGTTTGTTTTTTCGTTTTAGTTTTGAGAAATTTGTCCTCTTAATCTTCGGTCACTGTTGGGTGGAGCAGCGATTTTATCCCTGTTGCAAACCGTAAGTCTAATGTTACAGTGATTGTTCCCAAATTTAACATACGAGTTTTCTCTCACTTTATAACAAAATATCATGTCATGAAGAGCAAGAGGCTGATCGCATTTGCTTATGTTACTAGTTAGTCGTTAGTAACTTAGTTTAAACACTAGTATACATGCCAGAGTTGAAAGATAGATTGTCCAACCAAAAGAGAAATGACAAAAGGAATAAAGAAGGTGAAACATTTGTATAATTTAAACTACACAAATCGCCCAACATTATTCAATGTATTGAGTGTTGACCATTAACTTGATGAAGTGATCTATGAGGTAAATATTATAATTTTATCAGATTTGGTGAAAAAAAATAAAGGAACGAAATCTGGGGAGAAAACATTTAGAACTCGGGACTCGCATCACTTTAACAATTTCGCAATATAAAACGGTGTTAATAAGTGTTCTTTTACTTGGGACTATCAGCCCACCAATGAGCTATGAGGAGCCGAAGCGTTTTCACATTCCTCAAGTTTTCGTAATCAACACGATTCTCAATGAAACCTATTAATTGATGCTTTTAAAGTGAAGCGACTCTACTTATACAATCAAGTTCGGTAGTGTGCCATTCTGTTCTAGGAGACTTCATCAAGATCAATGGCCTATCAATATGAAAAGAAGATAACTTGGACGATTAAGAATTTCTCCTCTTTGCAATCTCATGTAATAAATTCTGATAATTTCGTAGTTGGTGACTCCAAATGGTAAGAAAAACTTCTTCTCTAATGTTTTGTAATGTTTATGTTTCATTTTAGGTTTACCTGATATTTGTCTTTGCTATATTGATATTTGGTTTATGCTTGCAGGCGTCTTGTGGCCTATCCCAAGGGAAATGGGCGTGGTATTAATACATGTTTGTCACTGTATCTGAATGTTTCTGATTCTGAATCTTTGCCTAATGGTTGGAAAAGACACGTCAAATATCGCCTAACTGTTGTTAATCAAATGTCGGAGAAACTTTCCAAACAGGAAGGTGATTCTTTCTTCATTTGCTCGTTTATATTTCCAAGGTGGACAAAAGAAAGTTAATATTTCATGGTTCAGCTTGTCATGATGGACTCATGGGACTTGTGTTGTATAGTGAGCTTATATGTGTTGTGCAATGCTTGTTTTTGACTAAAGTTCTTTGTTTCGTGACTTTACAGGAGCACAACACTGGTTTTATAGAAACTCTCTTAACTTCGGTTCCCAAACAATACTTCCCCTAACCGAACTTCTTGACGTAAATGGTGGGTTTTTGGTGAATGGAGAAGTCAAGATTGTTGCCCAGGTTGGTGTTCTTGAAGTTGTTGGCAAATCAGATGTGCTAGAGGAAACTATATTAGTTCATGGAAGCATCGATGTCAATGGGTTTCAAGTTCTTCCTTCACAGGTAAGTTTTTTTTTTTTTTTCGTCAAAATAACTTATATTAATTTGAAACATCGTTATACAACTTGTTTATCATCCAAAAAGGAGGATTAGAACTTGCAGAATAAAAACTAGAATTATTAGACCCATATTGGGCAAGACAATGAGCTACTTGATTACAAGATCGGTTTACATGAACAAAAATAGAATCCTTAAACTTAGCCGCCCAGAACTTGATATCTTCATAGAGTCCACTAAGAGAAACATCCGATAGACCAGTGTTGATGTTATCAATCAGAACCTTGCAATCGCCTTCAAAGTACACTTTGGTGAATCCACGGAGCCATGTTTGTTGCATCGAAGAAAGTAACGCTTGTGCTTCAGCTTCCAAAGGTGAACCCGTATTATTCAGACGTGATGAACCCCAAACCATTGCTGTCCCCTCATAGTTCCGAATAATCCATCCACCATTCGTGTAGTTAGTATGTGCATCAAATTTGGCATCAAAGTTGCACTTAACAAAGTCAGAAGGAGGTTTCATCCATGAAGACGATGAAGATGTCGTTTGGTTAGAAACCTTGGTAAAGGGAAGTTCATTTTTATTCACTTGAAACCATTCTTTTACATCAGCCTTTGCTCGCAGAGTAACCGTAGTTGGACTGCATCTTACTTTATTAAATACCAAATTATTCCGAGCTCGCCAGATTTGCCATAGTAGCCAAAAAGGTAGTACCTTATTCTCCTCTGAGATACCAATGCCTTGTTGTAGTTGTAAAATATTGGAGAGATTATCTTCAACATTTGCCGACGAGAGGTGTGAAGGTACTAGTGGAATGTTTGATAGCCGCCATGTTAAAATGGCAAAAGGACATGTAAAGAGACAATGGTTGATTGATTCGTCTGCCCTACCACACTGTGGACAACGGGGGTCTAAGTGCATACCTCTAGTATTTAATCGGGTCATAGTAGGCAAAGCTTGTGATAGAACCCGCCAAAGGAAATGTTTAAGTTTTGGGATTATTGGTAATTTCCATATGACGTTTTTCATAGTAATCGAGCCATGAGGAGGAGTCGGATTAGGTTGAATATGAGTTGGATCATGGGTTAATAGCCAGTAACCCGAGCGCACTGTGTATTCTCCAGTTTTATGGTAGTGCCATAAAATCTTGTCCGGGGTAAGCAATCGCGGTAAATGTGTTTGGAGAAGTACTCGGCGATCATCAGGAGTTATGTTTTGAAGCAAAGAATTGTTCCATTGACGGTATGGACCATTACTAGAAATAAAATTGCAAAGATAAAGATCCGGAGTTGAGTCCACCATATTTAAAGGCCGAGGTGGATGACTTGGAACAAAGTTAGTTTTCATTAAATTTATTGATTCTCCATCTCCTAATTGATAACGGTGACCTTTTTTAATAACTTCAAGCCCTTTTAAGATCGACGCCCAGCCATATGATTGGGACTTCTTTGGTGTAGCGTCCAGAAGTGACTCCTCTTTAAAATATCGAGCCTTCATGATACGAGCAAACAAAGAATCCGGATAACGAATTAATCGCCATGTTTGCTTGGCCAAAAGAGCATCATTAAATTTACTAAGATCACGGAAACCCAAACCGCCTTCTTTTTTCGATAGTTGTAGTCTCTCCCATGCTACCCAAGGTATTCCTTTATGTTGTGCCGTTTTTTCCCACCAAAACCGCATGAGGGATTCTATTTCAGAGGTGACACCTATTGGTAATTTAAAGCAAGACATCGAGTAAACCGGCATAGCTAATGCCACGGATTTTATCAAAACTTCCTTACCCGCCGGAGAAAGGAATTTAGCACTCCAACTTGTTGTTCTTCTCTTGACTCGCTCTATAATGTTGTCAAACATTTCACTCTTTTTGCGACCAAATTGCTCGGGGAGTCCTAAATATTTACCGCCACCTCCATGATTTGGAATAGCTAAGATCGTTTTTAAAACATCTTGTTTCGATCCAAATACTCGGGAACCAAAAGTTATCATGGATTTGGAAGTATTTATTTTTTGGCCCGAGTAGTATTCATAAACTTCGAAAGCCTCTTTTAACGCTATGCAATTTCGCTTATTGGCTTGACAAAAGAATAACGAATCATCCGCAAATTGCAAATGTGTAATAGCCGGTACACCATTACCTATACGCACACCTCTAATATCGCCACAAGCTGCCTTTGAACGGATTAAATGACTCAAAATATCAGCACAAAGAATAAACAAATATGGGGACAGCGGGTCCCCTTGGCGAATTCCACGTTGCGGGGTAATCGAGCCGTAGGGAGAGCCGTTGATTAGAACAGAATATTTGACCGTGCTTACACTAGCCATTATCCACCCAATCCATTTTTCCGAGAAACCAAAAAGTCGCATAGTAGTTTCCAAAAAATTCCATTCAACACGATCGTAAGCCTTGCTAACATCCGTCTTTACGGCCATATACGTTTGAGAAACACGTTTCCGGGATTTTAAAGAGTGCATAATCTCATGAGCAATCATGACATTATCTGTGATTAGACGTCCTGGAATAAAAGCCGCTTGCGAATCCGAAACTATGGAGTTCAAATGCTTTTTCAAACGCATTACTAGGCATTTCGATATGATCTTATAGAGAACATTACAAAGTCCTATTGGTCTATAGTCGGAGAGAGTGATTGGATCAGTTATTTTTGGTATCATGCATATATTAGTGAGATACCACTAATATATGTAACTAACTCTATAATTTACTTTCTTGTACAAGCTGCATATTTGGTATGTTTTCAGGTCTGGAAAAAATGCTATCCGAGAAGGTTCGTCTATGTTTCCCTTGCAGGTAGAATCTGTGAACAATCTCTTTGAGAAGCAGCCAGATATCGCATCAAAATTCCGTTCCAAGAACCCATTTTTGAGAACAACATACTTGAATGGCCTACTATGCTTGACTGAGATTATGTGCCAGTCCCCTGAGGAACTCTCCAGTGTTGATCTGGCCAACGCGTATTCTACACTAACTTGTTTGACAAAAGCAGGGTTTAAGTTGGATTGGTTAGAGAATAAATTGAAAGAGGTTTGTGTTACTCGGGCTCAAGAAATTGAGGAAGAGTGGAAGGACTTGAAGGACATGAAGGAAAAGTTCTAGTTGGAGTTCTGACGATGAGGAGTTTGATTCGACTTCAGTCCGTTGAAAAGTTTGAAATCTAATTAGTGTTCTGGTCTGTTTGTTTTTCGTTTTAATTTTTTCTTTTGAGAACAATGTCCTTAATCTTGGAGTAGAAGATCAAGAGACTTGTGTTGTCGTTGAGGTTTCCCTAGCTATGTTTCTTTTATTACACTCCGAGATGAAGAAAAACTTTTGAGAGACTCACAAAAAATGGAATTAGTATCATTTGTGTTTTTGTAAGATTAAGTGTTCCTTTCTTTTATAACAAAGAATCAAGTCATGAAGAGGCGACAACGAATTTTAGAACTTACATCAGTTGACACTTTTAGTCAAAGGGTGTTT